>JAKOGI010001883.1:0-122500 GCA_029747015.1 Carnegiea gigantea
TATATATATATATATATATATATATATATATACACACACACACACACACACAAACACACACACATGTATTAGGTAAGTACTTGAAATCTCAGGCATCAAACTTTTATCTAAGGGTTTGGGGTGAAAGATGATTTTGAACAATTAAACTTAAAAATCAAATAAAATTGTGATTGATGGGGGGGCAAAACTTGGCTAACATTTCAACTGGGGCGAAACCTGGCGAACATTTCAACTTCCCCCAACTCCTCTCGTACTTTCTCTCTCTATCTCCTCTCTCATTTTTCGGTCTCTTTGACTGTTGGATCTCGCCCCTAAGTCTGGCAATAATTGCACGGCCGCACATACCGACATCTCCGTGACAAAAAATGCCCAGATCGCGCCTCACGGCTGCAATTTCAAACCTGGTGCTATTGTTCTCGCTCATATTAGCAATTTGAAACCTGGTGCTGGCATCTAAAACCACCATTAGGGAAATTAGGGGTTCTACATTCGCCATCGTTGCGAAATCTTTCATCGATCCTCTTTCTAATTTCTTGATCTCTGGTTGTCGACTTGTTATTCATACCTTCTGATCTGTGCAACTTCCACTGTGTTCATCCATCCATTTTAGATCTAGGTTGCCAACCACATAGCTATCTTGGCGCATCCTCTACTGGATCCTAGTGGATAATCTCTTTGTGTCTACTTATCTCCCAATATTTGTATTTACACTTTCCCTTTTTTGATGAAACGCTATAATTTTTTATTCTTGCCCAAAATTTCGTTCATTACTATGAAGTTGGCAATGTTTACTTTGGGAAACTTAGTCTGATTCTATTTCCCATTATACTGTTGTTTTTTTTTTTTTTTTGGTTAATTACTTTGACATGGTCTGGCCTCTAAACGAAAGTTTTTAAATTCTATTTGAAGAATTTTTTTGGGATGTTGTCAAAATTGCATGCCTTCAACTGGTTTTATGTGCTTGTATTGGGCTTTTAGTTGGTGTGATTTGTTAAGGAGGTAGTAGCCTTATTTCTTTCTCTTTTTCGAATTCTTTTGATGTCAAATTTCATGTTATTAGGCTTCTGGTTTGGGTTGAATGTATATATTTTCGGGATGTTTGCTATTGTAATGTTATAATTAGGGTGTTCTCTTTTATATCTAACATTCTACAAGATGTGATCATTCTTTTCATTGTAAGAAAAATGCTTACGTTATTCATCCTTGAGCGTATTTGAAGATCTGGGATTGTGGTCATTATCCTTGAGCTTATTTAAAGATTTGGGAAGCTTATGCTGTGTTCTTGTCTTCATTATTTTCAGCACATTGGTTGTTTTGATCAGTATAAGTTGTCATCGTAAGTACAAAGCTTCTTTATGCCAAAATAAAATTGATGTTGAGGTTCCTCATCTAGTCTTAGTGGCTCACATAAGTTGATTAGTGAGAGGGGAATTGGTAGTTTTAGAGGAACAATTTAGATCATCAACTGTATGAATTATAGTAGCATCCGAGCTCGATCAATCTTGTTATTATTAGCTTATTAGCTCAAAGGTAGAGCAACGTGTGATCTTGCACGGTGATATGGGTTTGAATCTCACATAGGCTATTTTGTTAATATATTAGTTGGATAGGCTTAGAAACATGATTCTTGTCTACTCTAAGATTGTAATTGGTAACCCTTGAGACCTGTAATCAAGATAGTTATGGTCTCTTTCTTATCTACTCTAGTGATCAGCCCTATGGAGTGGCATAACTCTTTGGAGAGCATTCCATTGTGTTTAGAGGAACAATATGAACTCCAACTCTATTGGTGCTATTCTAAAAGGTTTACAACATATTATGTTTGAATTCTTCACAGCAAACATTAGCTAGCATCAGAACAGCTTTATAGTCTCTGACTTCTTGTTTCCTTTATTGGAGTTGAAACTTTTAATGTTTCAAACTACGTATGTTCCTCTAAACTAATAACTAAGCACAAAATAAAGCCTATGTAGGAATCGAACCTACACCTTTTATGCAATTTGCACAAACGTTCTTCCATTGAGCTAATAGGCTGTATAAAAATCACTTATAAATAAGAAGAGAAGCTCCATTCATATTAAAATCAGTCAAACTTAGGATGGAAGAATGGGGCAGCAGGAATGAAACAGATAAGAGTCACATGCCTTGCCATGAATCACAGTAACAAACAACAATAAGAAATTCTAACAATGCCTATTGCAAATATTTAAACCTAAGTTACCAACAAAATCAAATGTCAGAGACTCTTAAGATCTTATACTACCCTAAAGTTAATAGGTTTTCCATTCACAGATCTTTTATCTTATGCCATTTGAGGTGCATCAATACAAACCAACAAACCAAGAGTGCATAACATCTCCAAAGAGCATATTGCATTCAACAATTTATCACCATTCTAGTACTTGATAGCAGCAATCATCCCTCTCATCTTCTGCACCAAATTCAACCGTGCATTCCATCGATTTCTCAGATTCTAGAACAAGAATATTTTCGTTTGCTTAAAAGCATTTCCTACACAAATTAATCCAATAAAACCCAGACCTGGGATGAGACCACGAAAAGTAGAAACCCTAGATGCGCTTTGGAAGGGGAGGGGAGGGGGAAGAACCTCAGATTTGCACGTGATGGTGGCGCTTGTTTGATGAATGAGGGGTTCCACAGCATGAAGTGGATGCAGTTTCTGGAAGTGGTTAGGCGGTGTCCGGTAGTGGTGGGCTGCGAAAATAGAGGTGTGGGTTACGAAAGTGGATAGGCCAGCAGGGGGTGGAGACGATGTGCCCATCTGACCGAGAGTCGCGCGGTGGTTGGCGGCAGATGTGAGGCGAGCATTGACGGTGTGACGGTTGTTTCCCGTGAGACGAGGAAGAGAACGAGAGAGAGAGAGAGAGAGAGAGAGAAAGAGAGTCAGTGAAAGAGATAGAGTGAGGAGATACAGAGAAGATGTGAAACCCCAAAATGTCATGAAATTTTCAAAACACCTCCCAAAAACTGATTCTATTTTCTTTTTTTAAGTGATAAAAGGTTTTTAAATCTCAGCCCTTGGAACATAATCCTACAGCTAAGATTGTAAGTGCTAACCTATTAGTTGGTGCTTACCTATTAACTACACCCACTGTTATTCACTTAAACACACTAATGGATTTTCTATTCGCCCCTGTTTTTTTTTTTTTGAAAGTGGAATTGAGTATGATTTTCATTCAAGTCAATAAAAGCTACATGATGTGTCTGCCATTATCATAGACAGAACCCAGCTTAAACCTCCATCGACTCAAATTTTAGTACCATCTACACTCAAAGCATGTCTGTCAATTTCATGAGCTGCTTTGATTGTCATTTAATTAGTTTGGTTAATATGAATTGTATCGTTATCAACTCACTTAAACACAAATCAATCTCATTAATCATTTTGAGTCACAAAACCAGCATTTAGTCACCAACGCCCTCCTTAACTAATTAATCTTGTCACTTACCTCAAGATTTAAGAATCTACCCCCACAATCTAATTTATACAGTTTTTTCTATTCAACTCCCTTAAATAAGCCTCAAAATTTATATTCAACTGATTTATTTCAAATTCCACCCAATTACCTTTCCCTCCTCTATTTTCTTCTTCAACCTGAAGATTTACAACACTCATAATTATTATCATTTGCCAAAATTCCCACTGAATACCATCCATTGCCCTAGGCTAATCCATAAATTCATGCTAATTCTAATATATTTCAAACCCCAAATTGACCCATTTTTCTTATTTATTAGTACATATTGAGTTCGTTAGACCTTGCATTGAGGCTTGAAGATGGTCTTAGCTACTCCAAAAGTCACTTTTTACCAAATTCTAACACATAAGCCCACTTTGTTATGGTATTTCACCTAGCAATTGGGCTCGAAAATTAACGATCTATGACTTGTTAGACAGGTAATAGAGTCTATTATTAGGGTATGTAAATATGTTTAGTAGATGTTTCATTTGAATTTCCTAAAATGGAGAAAATTCCATTATAACAGTGCTAGTTTTTACCTGATAAACTTGCTGAATTTAGGTTAAGTTTAAATCCTACCAAATAAAACCCAAACGAGGCAACCCAAGTTTTAGGAATTTCCTACAATGTCTATTTAGCCCAATGTTCTAAAATTCGGCATTTTTTTTCAATATAAGGAGAATTGGTCCAAAAATGTGAAGTGTGCACAAAATTCTAAGTTTGGAGCAATCTAGAATTTGGCCTTAATTAAGGGGGGTACAACTGTTATCTTTGAGATTAATTAGAATCAGGTGATTATACACTCACCAAAGAAGACACTCTAAGTGGAGGCACCTCTATTGATGTAGTAAAGCGTTCTTAAAGCTCCTTAGAAGATGGAGAATGAATAATAAAAAATGCGGCTTCCCTTAGTTGTAATTATCTTAGTAATTTGATTTATTTTCCTAAAATAATTTATAATCCCCCTAATGGTATAGTTGCCCTACTATTGTAACAACTAATCCCCCTCTATTTTCGATATTTATAGACCCCAATACCTCTATGTCAATAAAAGCTTGAGTTGAATTATGAATAGGATGGCAAATGGCCACTTTCTTTCACTAAAATCTCTACATTTTTATCTGTTTAATTAAGAGCGATGAGTAGAGTTTTCCTTTTAGAATTCTTCTTTGGTGGCTAAAAGCCTTTATGAGAGGAATTTGGTTGGTTAAATTTAATCTTGTTCAACCATAAATTGTGATATTTTATACTCTTTTATTATCTAATAATTGCTCAAAATAAATTGGTTAATTAGATTTTTAATAATATTTTTCTTCATTTAGTAGGAATTGGAAAAACTTGAAAAAAATAATAAATAATGCTCAAGAGAAGCATTGGATCAAGGCCAGCAATAGGAGAAGGATCAACGGTAATTGTGGCCCAAGCCTAGAGTCATGACCCTTTTTACACGCGAAGCCCAGTCCATAGCCTTCCCCTTCGTTCCCTCCTTTCCTCACCAGTCAGGCCGCCTTTCCCTTCTTTTGTTGGGCCAGCCCAGGTGCGCTCCTTCTGTCTCTTTCTACTAGGCCTGCTATGAGCCTTTCCCTTCCTTTGTTTCTGCGGCCCAGCCCAAGCGTCCCTCCTTGTCCGGCCTTCTCTTTTTATTTCTCAGCTCTCTCTCTCTCTCTTTTCCTTTCTTCTCTCCCTCTTGTGGGCTGGCCTAACCCTTCGTTTTTAATCCTTAGCCTGCTCCCACTTAAAAACGCATGCCCTTGTCATGTCATGCTGCTTTCTCCCCCTACCCCTTCGCTTCTTCTTCTTTGTCCTTACCAGCCCAGAACCTAAAGAAAAAATAGGGCCTTTCAATCTTCCTCCTCCATTACAACCACAGCCATGGCGTCCCTCTCGCTCCTCTTTCATCATTAATCACATTAATCCCATCTTCCGTTATCTTTCATCATCATCATTAATTTAGTGGTTTAACCAGTAAAAGGGGAGGCTTAATTTCGAGTTAATAAAGCCATCAATAAGCTAGAAGGACGACGTTCTTGGAGGGCTTAAAAATGGAGGACGAAGCAGAGCAGATATAGAGGAGTAGTTGTATTTATTTTAATTTTTTTCGTTCCTCAGTTCCTCTTTTTCAAGATTCAGATTTGTATTTTAGTTCACAAAATCAGCTTAATTGAGACCAGCTTGTTGAATCTGTGCGTGACATTAGAATTTTTTGTGTTATTAATCTCCAATTCAGTTTCTAATTTGTCACTTGAAATCCCAGGCAAAATGTTTCGAATTTCCAGCCCTACTTCTCCCTGTACTGGCTAATTGAAGACAATTTTTGTGTTAAAGATTTTGGTATTCAAGTTCTGGCTGATCGAATGAATTCGAATTTTTGGCTTGTACCCCAATTTTAGCTTCAAAAGCTTCTTTTGATTCTGGGTTGCAGCTTGTGTGAGTTAGTTACCAAATTTGGACATTTTTTCTTGAGATGATTTTGGTTGTAGTCTCACTTACCCAAGAATCAAAGTAAACAAGAGTGTGCTGTCCGTTTTTTATAGTTATTTTCGACTTGTTTTTGTTTTTTTTAAAAATCGAGCTATCCAGAGAAGTAAAGTGAATCTAATTTTGTAAATCATCCCTGTGGATCGACCCTCAAATGCTATAACGAGAACTGTGCACTTGCGATTCAAACTCATCATTATTAAAAATAAGAATAAGTTTTTGGTGCAGTTGTTGGGGATGGATTTGTGAAATTCAATTGCGTCCAGTCGTAGTTTAGTTATTCGAGTCATTTGTGTCACTTTCGTTTTGGTTTTACAATTCTGATTTTTGGTTTACTTTGAGTCATTATTTAGTTTTAGTAATTTAGTTTAGATTATATTTGATTTTGGTTAGTATTTTGAATTTTGTTGAGATTATTTTCATTTTGATTTTTAGAGGTTATTTATTGCTGAAAAACCAGTACTAACAAATTTGGTTTATGTGCAGTAAAAAGAAATAAGGCAGAAATGATCCCGAAAAAGGGGCAATATATTGCAGATTTTTCACCAGTTTCAGATTCTGTTTGGTATTTCTGGAGCATATTTGGTGTGATGTTTGCTATGCTAATATTGTTATGAATTCAACCTAATTTATAGAGTTTGTAGGAATTTTTCTGAAATGTTTAGGACTGTCTGGATTTTTCTGTGAATTTTGGAATTAATAATCTATTTGTAATTTTTTGCACAGTTTGGGGACAGAAAAAATTCAAAAAAAATATATTCATGTCCCTTGTGATTGTGTTGAATTTATTGTATATTTAGTTCTGATTTGAGGAGTTTTATTTTCTATCTTAATTTTATTTTTACAATTGGATTGTTTAGGTTTAGTTTATTTTCTATTTTCTTTTAGTTAATTTGTGTTGGTGTTTTTGTTTTAGATCTGATCATTTTATGTTTGTATAATTTTTTAAGGTTTGATTCACCTTTTTGTTTTGCTTTGTGGTTTTAAAATAAAGCAAAAAATTGAAAAAAAGCAAAAACCCAAAAAATTAGAAAAAGAAAAGATCAAAAAAATAGATCCTTTGGTGCGGGTGTGAAATTTACATGAATGGTTGGGTTAGAGACCCTGAAAGTAATAGATTTGTTAGGGGTAAACCTGACTAGTGACTTTGAACTCGAACCCGAACCCAAGGCTGAGTTAGAAGAAATGGCATAAGAGAGATCTTTGGGCAATATTTTCTATCCTGTTAGGACTACTCTGCCATCTTGTTTCATTATACTTGATCTTGGATCAAGTGTGAATTTCAAATTAAGACCTCACTATACTCAGATGCTCCCTAAATTCACAGGTTTAGAAGATACTTATTTATTTTTGAGGGAATTTGAAGAAGTTTGTTCTATGATGCATTTCCCTAATATCCCTATTGATATTGTGCGAATGAAATTGATTCCTTTTGCTTTGAAAGATTCTAAACTAAACATTTTATGTATGGCTTGGCTGCTAATTTTATTACTTCTTGGAATGATTTTGTGAGATTGTTCTTATGAAAATATTTCCCTGATGCCAAGATCGTTAAGCTAAGGAATGAAACCAATCAATTTGTGCAACTAGATAGGGAATCATTTTGGAAATATTTTGATAGGTTTAAAAACTTATTGGCCCAGTGTCCCCATCATGGTTTAGACCAAGCACATTTGTGCCAGATTGTATATGAAGGACTTGACCAACAGACTAGAACCATGGTAGAGTTCATATGTCAGGGTGTCTTTCTTTCTAAGAGCGCCACAGATGCTTGAAAATTTTTAGAGGACTTAGCTGAGAAAACCATGCAGTGGAAAATCACTCGCGATGATAGCTTAAGTTCTCAGTTTGTAAGAAGTGAGTTGTATTCTGTCTCTGTTGTGAGTCACTTAGAGGTTAAGATTGCTGTTTTAGAAAACATGTTAAAGAGATTGTCTCCTCAGATGCTCCACTTATCTCAAACTTCTACAGTTTCTTGTTCTCACTGTCAGGCCTTACATCATTCTTTGAGTGCTTCTCCTTATTTTGCTCACTAATTGGCAACTAGACAAGAGCAAGCAAGCATGAACTTCCAGAGACCAAAGAACGACCCCTTCTCCCCTTAGTACAACCCAGGGTAGAGAAATCACCCTTACTTTTCTTAGAGTAATGGACCAAATGTTGCGGTTCCTAACTCCCAGCATGGAATGTTTTCTGGAAATAACTCCCAGCTTATCTCTCAACCCTCAAACTCCTTTCAGGGACCAACTTTTCCAGGTGTGCCCAATGCACCTAGACCTCCACCGCCTATAGCTCAAGTTTAACCTGCCCCTGGTTATACTGACATTGACAAAGCTGAGAGGAGAATTAATATTAATGTGAAGAGAATGATAAATGCTAATATAGAAAGAATGATGAGAATGATGACTGAACAGTTTTTCAATTAGCATAATCTTCTAGGGAGTTAGGTACTTTTCCAAGTCAACCTAAGATGAACCCTAAGGGTCATGCCTTCCCTTCTTCTGGTAGCCTTAGTGAGCCTGTGAGGAAATGAATGTAGTTATATCTCTCCAATATGGTCGAGAGATTGATAACTAAGTGAGAAGTCCTAATGAACTCTGTAAGTGTCCTTACCAATTCTTTCAAAATTCTTCTTCTCCTTTAGAAATGGATTTATGCAGTAGGTTGGGGGGTGCTGCTGATGGTGTCCCCAATGAATTTGATACTCACCTTTCTCTTAAGTCATCTTTTAAGAAAGAGGAGCATAAAGAGAAAGATTCCTCTGACTCAGTTGACTCTTCACCTTCTAAGGGCTCTTCTTCCCTTTTTTCTGCTGAGAAAGTCCATATGCCTTTACCTCCTTTTTCCCATAGGCTTAAGAAAAAAAGACCAAGCTCATGTTGAGAAGATGAGAGAGACCTTCTCCGAAGTCAAAATCAATATTCCTTTACTTGATGCTATTCAGCAGATGCCTCTATATGCTAGATTTTTAAAGGATCTGTGTACCACCAAGAGAGCTACTAGTGTCCCTAAAAAGGATTTCTTAGCCTCTGGCGCTAGTTCTATCCTTTCTTACAAGATCCCAGTGAAGTATATGGACCCCGGTTACCCTACTATTTCTATAGTCACAGGGGACCAGCTTATTCATAGAGCTTTGCTTGATTGAGGGGCCAGACCCTTCACTGAGTATGAGAGGCTAGGATCAGGTGAGCTAAAAACCTACCAAAATGGTCATTTAGTTAGTTAATAAGTTGACTAGGTTGCCTAGGGCTATAGTTGAGGATGTGCTAATTAAAGTGGGTGAATTTATTTATCCTATGGACTTTATTGTGATTGAGACTGAGAAGGTGACTAATGTAGCTAGTCAAGTCCCTGTGATTTTAGGGTGTCCTTTCTTGACCGCTGCCAATTTCCTTATTAATTGCAGGAATGGTATGATGAGACTGTCTTATAGTAACATGACCTTAGAATTGAACATCTTTAACATGCAAAGATAATCTTCTGGTTTTGATGATATAGAGTTCTCTGCTCTTAACTAGGTAGAGGATTCTATGTTCAATGATGATTTTGATAATGTATTTGCTGCTGAGTATGAGTCATTTTTTGTGGATGATGAGTCTGAATATGATGTGTTTGAGTTTGATGATTTGTGCTCTACTGCTGACTGTCTGCTCACTGTTGTTTCTGAATCTGATCATAAATCTATTTCCCCTCTAACTCTTGAATTGAAAGCTCTTTATGACTGTCTTAAGTATGCATTTCTAAGACTCGATGAATCTTTACTTATCATCATTGCTTCTGACCTAGACCGTGACTAAGAGGACAAATTTCTTACCCTATTTAGAGAGAGCAAGGAAGCGATAGGTTGGACTTTAGGGGATATCAAGGGTATTAGTCCTTACATTGTGCAACATAGAATTCATTTAGAGAACAATGCTAAGCCATACCGTGACTCTAAATGCGCTTGAACCCTACTCTCTAGGAAGTAGTTAGGAAGGAAGTATTGAACTAGTTAGACCATGGGATTATCTATCCTATTTCTAATGGTGAGTGGGTCACCCCTATTCAAGTTGTTCCTAAGAAGACGAGTATTACTGTGATTAGGAATGATAAGAACGAGTTAGTCCCTATTCGAGTTCAGTCTAGGTGGCGTGTTTGTATAGATTATAGAAAATTAATTGTTGCCACTAAGAAAGACCACTTTTCCCTTCCCTTATTAGACCCAATGTTAGAGAGGTTGGCTGGATATTCCTTCTATTACATTTTAGATAGATATTTCGGTTATACCCAGATCTCTATTGCTCCTGAGGATCAGGAGAAGACTACTTTCACCTGTCTATTTGGGACTTATGCCTTTAGAAGAATGACGTTTGGACTGTGCAATGCCCTTGCTATCTTTCAGAGATGCATGATTTTTATTTTCTCAGATCTAGTTGAGCAGTGCATGGAAATTTTTATGGTCGACTTTTCTGTGTTTAGGTCTTCCTTTGATGATTATCTATCTAATTTGAGGAAAGTGTTGGAAAGGTGTAGGGAGAAAAACTTGACCTTGAGCTGGAAGAAATGTCACTTCATGGTTAAAAAGGGGATAGTCTTAGGCCACATTAATTGTAGAGATGGAATTGAGGTAGATAAGGCTAATACTAATCTGATTGTTAATCTTCCCCCTCCCACTTGTGTGAAAGAGGTGAGATCCTTTCTTGGACATGCTGGCTTCTATCATCACTTCATTAAGGACTTCAGCAAGATAGTAAAGCCCTTGACCAACCTGCTAGCTAAGGATATTCCATTTCACTTCTCTAAGGAGTGTTTGGTGGCATTCTCTAAACTTGACGAAGCCTTAACCTCTGCTCTTGTCCTTCACCCACCCGTCTGGGGAGAATGATTTCAGTTGATGTGTGACGCATCTGATTATGCTATTGGGGCTATTCTCGGGCAGCGTGTTGATAAGAAGCCCTATGTTATTTACTATGCTAGTCACACTCTGAATGATGCGCAACTAAATTATACTGTTACTAAGATAGAATTTTTGGCTGTGATCTTTAGCTTTGAGAAATTTAGACCTTATCTGATTGGGTGTCATGTAATTGTTTATACTGACCACTTTTCTCTTAAGCACCTTCTTTTTAAGAAGGACGCTAAACCTAGATTTGTGAGATGGATCTTGCTTTTGTAAGAGTTTGACTGTGAAATTAGGGACAAGAAAGGTTCTGAGAACCTTGTAGCTGACCATTTGTTTAGGATTCTCTATGATAAGGAGAGTGAGTCCAGTGTTTCTGAGTGCTTCCCTGATAAGTAATTATATGCTATCCATTCTGATCCTTGGTATGCTGACACTATGAATTACCTAGTTGCTGCTAGGATCCCTAAGGGTTGGATTAAGAATGATAGAGATAGGTTCTTCCACCTTGTGAACTTCTTTGTTTGGGATAACCCTTATTTGTTTAAGTACTATTCTGACCAAGTGTTTAAGAGGTGTATTCCCGACAATGGGATGATGAGTGTCCTCTCTTTTTGTCATGACTAGGCATGTGAGGGCATTTTAGTGGTAGAAAGACTACAGCCAAAGTTCTTCAATGTAGTTTTTATTGGCCTACTTTACTTAGGGATACGTTTGAGTATTGCAAGAGTTGCGCTAGGTGCTAATAGTTGGGTAGAATCACCAGGAGGGATATGATGCCATTGATTCCTATCATTTTGATGGAGATTTTGGATGTATGGGGTATTAATTTCATGCGACCATTTCCATCATCTTTTGGAAATGAGTATATTTTATTAGCTGTAGACTACACTTCTAAATGGGTTGAGGCCATCCCTTCTAGGACCAATAATGCTAAAGTCATTGTGAAGTTCCTTATAGAGAACATCTTTGCAAGATTTGGTATAACCCGTGCTATCATTAGTGATCAGGGCATTCATTTTAATAACAAATCTTTTGATGCCTTACTGAAGAGGTATTACATAGTTCATATCCTTGCTACCCCCTATCATTCCCAAACTAGTGGCTAGGTTGAAATGTCTAATCGGTAGATCAAACAGATTCTAAAGGAGACAGTGAGTAGGAATAGGAAAGATTTGGCCGACAAACTTGTAGATGCTTTATGGGCATATAGGATGGCTTTCAAAACTCCCTTAGGTATGACACCTTATAAGGTTGTTTATGGTAAGCCTTGTTATCTTCTTGTCGAGATAGAGCATAGGGCTTGGTGGGCCATTAACCTGCTTAATTTTGACTTAACTGAGGCCGATGAGGAGCGTAGACGACAGTTGAGTGAGCTTGATGAGATACGAGTTGAGGATTATGAGAGTGTTCGATCTTACAAAGAGAGGGCAAAGTTGATTCATAAAAAACATATTCTTAGGAAAGAGTTTACCCCAGGAATGAAAGTACTCTTATACGGCTTGAAGCTCTATTTATTTCTAGGGAAATTGAGGTCCCGATGGACGGGTCTCTATATTGCCTCACGCATTTTTCCAATAGTGCAGTTGAAATCCAGGACCCTGATAGTGGAGCCACCTTCAAAGTAAATGCCCAAAGATTGAAGCAATTTCTGGAGTTTCCAAGTAAAGAAGTGCAGTGTCTGATACTCCACGAGCCGAATCCTGATCGGTGATTGTGGTGTTAGCTCAGGTGTACGTAGCACCCAACTTGGTTTGCTAAGAAATTTCTTCTCTTCTTCTCTCTTTTTCTCCTTTTCCTTTTTCTTTTCTTTTTGTATAGTTGGATGCTCTTCTTTTCTTCTATCTTATGTATATATATTGTACACTTGTTTTTGAGTTATGTCCTTCTTGTTTTTGAATGTTGTTTTTATTTATTTTCTTTTTAGGTTTTATTTTGTGTTCAATGTTTCTTTCCACTCCCAATGAAGACATTGCGAGATTTATGTGTGATATAGGGAAACTTCATTTCAAAAAAAAAAAAAAACCACAAAAAAGAGCAAAAAGCAAAAATTAAAAAAATGAAAAAAATTTGAAAAATCCAAAAAGATTTTTGTTTTTGTTTTGTTTTTGGGGAATGTATCGCTATTTTTGATTGGCTACATTCTCTTGTACCTTAGTATTAGGTTATGTATAGATGTAGTGTGCATTGATAGAACTTAGTCCTAAAGTATGGTTTTGTATACGGTCATAAGCCCCGACATTATTTCTAAGCAAGCTTGACTTTGGCAGATGAACCCGTGAATTTGAGCCTTATAGACTAACTCATTTTTTACTCTCATATTTTTCTTCCATGTGTGTCTCTTCCATGATTACATCTCTAGAACTTGCTTTGATTCTCTTTGAAATCACATTTAACATGTGCATTATGATAATATAATTTAGGCATTTTTTTGTTTTATGAACTACATAGCCGAATTGCGACCCGAATTTGAAATTTTTACCCTTTGCTAGGCCTTTGAGCCTTAACCTTTTTTTTGTGAACCCTTCTTTGTAGCCCTTGGCCTAAACACAATTTCTATTCCTACGCCAAGGCTAGTGGGGCAATACTTCATTATTTGGTGGGTGACTTTTGTGTATTGTACAAATTTGGTTGTTGATTTTTGGTATATGTGGAATGTATCATGGTGATAATTTGGAAATTAAGTTTTATTGCTCTTGTACATGCCATTCATTCATTTTCTTCTTGAAAAAAAGAACAAAAAAGAAAAAAAGCAAGAAAATGAAAAAAAAAGTAAAAAAAAAACAAATGAAAAAGGTTTCCATGTAAAAAATGAACAAAAAAGTTGAAAGAATCTCAAAAAAAAAATCCAAAAAAGAGTTGTGAATAAGAGTATTTGACATCGATGTATCCTTGTATACTCATTTCCAATGGTCAGGTTTAATTGGGGTGTGTTCTTATTTTGTGTTTTGAAAGAGTGCGTGCTCATTATAATCGGTATAAGTGTTGGTTGTTCATTAGCTTTGGCTTTTAGCTCCTCATTTCCCAAATCATTTGTCCCTCTCTTGCCCTTTACCCTTGGTCCCATTACAACCCATGAAAGGCCTCTTGATTATTGTTTTGCATATTGCATTTTAGTGAAGGAGAATTGAGAACCTTAGCAAGCCTATGGCAGTTTGTTTGATTGGAAGAGAGTTGAGTGAACCTTGTTATATCTTAAACAAATGAGTGGGAGTGTTCCAAATTTTCCTAAAGTGAGGTTCTACCCATCACACTTGTACATAATTTCCAAGTGGGGTGAAAGATTGTGTGTCGATGTCATCAGTGGGATGAAGGGCTTCTTGATGTGTATATTGTGTTTATGTGCGATCTAGTGCTTTGGGTACTTGAGTGATATAATTGGTTAGAATGTGTTTGTATTTTTCCCCGGTGTTGTATATATTAATTTTTATAAAAAAAACTAAAAAGATTTTTGATTTCCTATTTTTATTTCCTTTTATAGATTTTGTGGGTATATCTTTTTACGAACCCTCACGAGACGTTCCTCATCCACTAGGGATAACATAGGGGTTTAAAGGGCCTGTTGCATATACTAGTGCAACCGTGCTTTCTACGAAAGTGAGTTAGGATTTTATTTCTTTTTTCTAGGATTTTTAGTTTATTTACTCGAGGAGGAATAAAACTTAGGTGTGGGGGTATTTGTTTAACGATAAATTGTGATATTTTGTTCCTTTTTATTATCTAATAATTGCTCGAAATAGATTGATTAATTAGATTTTCAATAATATTTTTGTTCATTTTGTAGGAATTGGAAAAACTTGAAAAAAATAATAAATAATTCTCAAGAGAAGCATTGGATCAAGACAAGCAATAGGAGAAGGATCAACTGAGATTGTGGCCAAACCCCAGAATTACGTCCCGTTTTACACGCGAAGCCCAGTCCATAGCTTCCCCCTTTGTTCCCTCCTTTCCTCACCAGTCCGGTCGCCTTTCCCTTCTCTTGTTGGGCCGTCCCAGGCATGCTCCTTGTGTCTCTTTCTCTATAGGCCTGCCCTGAGCCTTCCCCTTCCTTTCCGTTTTCGCGGCCCAGCTTAAGCGTCCCTCCTTGTCCGACCTTCTCTTTCTATTTGCCAACTCTCTCTCTTTTCCTCTCTTCTCTCCCTGTTGTGGGCCGGCCCAATCTTCTGTTTTTAATCCTCAATGTGCGTCCACTTAAAAACATATGCCCTTGTCATGTGATGCTGCTTTCTTCCCCCACCCCTTTGCTTCTTCTTCTTCGTCCTTAGCAGCCCAGAACCTGAAGAAAAAACAGGGCCTTTCAATTTTTCTCCCTCATTACAACCACAACCATGGCGTCCCTCTCTATCCTCTTTCATCATTAATCATATTAATCCCATCTTCTGTTATCTTTCATCATCATCATTAATTTAGCGGTTTAACGAGTAAAAGGGGAGGCTTAATTTCGAGTTAATGAAGCCATCAATAAGCTGGAAGGACGACGTTCTTGAAGGGCTTAAAAATGGAGGTCGAAGCCGAGCAGATATAGAGGAGTAGTTGCATTTGTTTCAATTTTTTTCATTCTTCAGTTTCTCTTTTTCAAGATTCAGATTTTAATTTTAGTTCACAAAATCAGCTTAATTGAGGCTAGCTTATTGAATGTGTGCATGACATTAGAATTTTTTGTGTTACTAATCTCCAATTTAGTTCCTAATTTGTCACTCAAAATCCCAGGCAAAGTGTTTCGAATTTCCAGCCCTATCTCTCCCTGTGCTGGCTAATTGAAGACAATTTCTTGGTTAGAGATTTTGGTATTCAAGTTTCGGCTGATCGAATGAATTCGAATTTTCGGCTTGTACCTCAGTTTCAGCTTCGAAAGTTTCATTTGATTTTGCGTTGCAGCTTGCGTGGGTTATGTTACCACATTTGGACATTTGTTCCTGTGATGATTTTGGTTGTAGTCTCGCTTGCCCAAGAATCAAAGTAAACAAGAGTGTGGTGTCCGTTTTTTATAGTTATTTTTGGCTTGTTTTTGTTTTTTATTCTTTAAATCGAGCTGTCTAGAGAAGTAAAGTGAATCTAATTTTGCAAATCAACCCTGCAGATCGACCCTTAAGTGCTACAATGGGAACTGTGCGCTTGCGGTATTAACGTATCATTATTAAAAATAACAAGGTAGTGATTTAACCTTTAACCTAGATATATCTCTTGATTGTTGCTGTCACTAGCTTACTCAAACAAAGTCCACAAAAAATCTCTCTTACTTGATGGATGATCTTGGCTTGAGTTTGTGATCTTGTTGGATTATCATTATTATTTTGTGGTTTTTCTCTCTTTCGGTCTTCTTGAGGGAGTTTAATTTTCATCAACGTCCTTTTGGGCTCATCTCCATAGATTTCTTACCTTTATTCGGTCAAATGGAATTCACCATGGATCATTTGGTACCAGAGCAAATCATTTTTGCATCTTAGTAAGCATTAAATCCATCAATTTTTGTGTTAGATTTGGTTAAAGTTTCCTCCTTTTACTTTTCTAAACTATTTTTGCCTTTAGTTCTCCGTCTCTAAATCTCTTATCTAGTCCACAAAGAACTATAATTATATTCCCAAACACAATCCTCAAATAAATACTTCCCTAAAACTCCACAAAGAAGCCAAAAACACAAAACCAAGAGTTTGGCACTGCCATATGGCATGTTCATAAAATCCTGCACTTTAGAATTTTGATCCAGAAATTCAGCACGGCCACCCTGTGCTACTTGGCACAACAGTGCGGCTTTCCTACACTCCTGATTCCTGTTCTAGAGATCTGGCACAACCCCTTCGTGTTGTTGAGCATGACCATCCAACCTTACTTCCACTGTTTTCTTGCCCATGCCCCTCTAGCATGCACATGCTTCCACCGTTTTCGTCTTTGTCTCCTCTTTTCACCTAACCAACTACCACCATGGCCGGTGATAGAGATGCCTCTTACCCTAAGAACATTCCTCTTGGGCAAGCCTATAACATAGGCCGGGTCCTTGTAGAGCTCCAAGAGTAAGTGAAGAAGCTCACTCAAGACGTTAGAATAGTAAGGGAATATGCACAACAAAACGCCTACCGATGAGGCTATGATATTCTCCCTATTGATGTCAAATACTCCTCCTCTAAGGAAGACTTTGATTAAGAGGATGGATAACCCAGAAAAAGATGGCATGCAAGGGATGGCATTAAGGATCAAAGTTGAGGCTCCAAAATTTAATGGCAACCTTAACCTAGAGAACCATCTAATTGGGTTCAAGCCCTTGAAACTTGAAAGGATCTTTGAACTCAAAGAATATAATGATGAGAAGGCCTTCCAGCTAGCCATTCTTAAATTAAATGGGCATGCTTCACTATGGTATGCGCACTTCAAGAAAAGTAGGGCTAGAAAAGACAAGTCTAAAATCAAAAGTTGGTCGAAGCTCAAAAAACATATGAATAAGAAATTCCTACCCCTTCTTGTAAACAAGAACTCTAGCTCAAGATCACCTCTCTCAAGAAAGAGAATCTAAAGGTAGAAAGTACATTATGAAGTTCGAACAATTCCGAATGAAGGTTGGTTTGGATGAAGGACCTGAACTCAAGATTGCTAGGTTCAGTAAAGGATTATCTCCTAACATTGCTAGGAAGGTGGATTTATAACCTTATTTATCCTTTGATGATATGTGCCACCTAACTATCAAAGTTGAGAAACAACTTAAGGGTAAAACGTCCTTTCACACTTCTTTTACTAAAAGCCCTTCCACTTATATTAAAGTTGAAACCCCACTCCCACAAGTCAAAGCTCTTGACAAGGGTAAGGGAACGACTAGTGAGCCACCTAAAAGTTAGAAGGAAAGTAATGGCTTAGTGTCATGGTTTTGGGCATTTTCAAACTAATTGTCCTAATAGAAAAACCCTCACCATCAAGGAGTTAGAAGAGATGTGAGTGATTGAGGAAGAATCAAGTGAAGAAGAGGATGAAACTGATGGCTCTACCTTAGTGACCCCTGATGTTGAAGAGCTGTTGTTGATCAAAAGGTTACTCCATGTCAAAAAGGTTCTATGACACCCTAAAAATTCTATTTCATTTTATTTCTAGTATTTAACCTAATTGATGCAGCACATGACAACCTAGCGGGTGCCACTGTCGTATTTCATAGTGGAATACAAGGTAACGGGTAAACAATTGGATAAATAGAGCTAAAATCAATTCGAAGGTCCAAATCCAAAGTCAACTGTTTGTTATAGTTCCAAACATTATGAAATGCAGTAAACTTTAAACTAAAAGCCTACACGGCCTTGCTCACATCTCATTCCCATGTACTATGCTAGTACCTGAAAACAACATTTCAAATAGTGAGATGGAGCTTAATAATGTCCACCCCTAATAGTAAAACACCTACTTAAATTAATTACAAACATTTAGGGGTGAGGGAAATTTTCAAACAGTTTACAGAACAGTTTCCCAACCCATTCAAGATTTTTAATTTCAACCACATCCATTATTCTAACACTCAAAACAGATAAATTATACTTGGCAAGTGACCTCACTAGAGGGTCTCAGGGCCTTCTACCAAACAACCATATGGGTTACCAGAACCCATCTCGACATACGTCTATCTACAATGGCACGTACCCGAAAACTGCATGCTATAACCTAGGGAGACTAACTTGTCTTTATATCAAGGTAAACCTACCCTGATCTCAGGAGACACCCTCCCGCAAACCTGCCTTAATCTTTCACTTTAGGATTAGTATATGGTGAATAACCTATTTGGCTTCCTAAAAGCACTCATGTCAAAATCTTTATTAACAAAACACTTAACACATGAACTACTTAATGAAACATTCAATTATGACATGACGTTTCACATTTATAAAATCATAGAATCGATGGTTGCAGTTCACGGTTTACATATAAAGTCCCCTCGGTATACCATGTCAAACAATAAGTCATAAACATCCAGATTCATTTCAAAAGGGAAACCAAAGGGAGTTAGCACAGACATTACCTCGAAGAAGTGTAAGAACCTAGTTTGAGCTCGGACTAGAATACTAGGCCTAAACGATAAAACAGAACGTCATAATATCGTCTAAGTTAAGGAGGTTCTTGCACCTGAAAAATATATATTCTCCAACTCAAAGCCAAGTGAGCTCCTTAAGGTCTCCTTACTATCATTATCACCCTAGAGACTGATTCCTTATCATTTAAATAAACTTCAAAAGGCACAGTTATTCATTAGAAACTAATATTAGGGTTTTACTCACTTAGAAGGGGTAAGCAGTTTCCAGTTAGGTTCTGACCTAATTTACAGGAGCCACATATTTGCATAGAATTATCGAATTGGTGTGTATGAATACAATCTAGAAAGGTCCTTCTCTCTACTACGACTTTACTTTTATAAGCAGTCCCAAATAAGCACAAGAACTATCTCAAAAAGCCATATTTTTCAGATTGGTCAGTTTCGCATCCAGATTACGAAGTGTCAGAAGAAAATTCATTTTTGCTTCATTTTAGATCCTAATTTAGTGATTCAAAATTCTTAATAAACTACACTCATAGATCTACCTGATTAATTTTTCTATAATTTTTGTTTCAATATATAAGTGTAGTTTAATCTGTAAAGTTGATGTATTTGCAGGCTAGTTTCTGGTTCTAATAGACCCTATGTCCCATGCATGAACTCACATGTTATACCAAACCAAACTCCTCTAAATTAATCTAAAACTACTCCTAACCATCATTAACAACTAAAGGATCAATAAAACCTATCCAAGTTCACTTCCAAGAAGGTTTTGAGGGAAAACGTTTCTGCTTACCTTGAAATTGAGAGTAGAAGGTGAGATGATGGTCTGGATGCTTTCAAACCATCCCAAAATCTGAAAAATACATCACAAATGTGAAACAAAGTATTTAGAGTCTAAAATTGATTATATTTGCTGAAAAAAAACATCCTTTAACAAGTTGAAGGGTTTAACATAAACAAACCCAAAAAACTGCACTTTCTTACCCAAAGTAATGTCTAGAAGGGAGGAGGTTTGGTGGCCTTGGTGGTGGCATGGTGGGCGATAGCTGGTGGTCGAAGATGGTGGCATGGCAGTGTGGGTGGCTAGGGAGGAGGGGGCTTGAGGGGGCTAGGGTTTGAGAGTTAAGAGAGAGAGAGAGAAGAGGAGAGGGTTGAATGAGGAGGGGATTTTCACGTAAAAGAGAAAGCAACCTTTTTTTTTTCCCCTTCTTTTCCCTATGGGCTCACGGCTGCCCAAGACTAAAGAGGGGGGGCTTAGCTAGGTTTTTTTTTTAAAAAAACAAAATAAAAGAAATAGAAAGGAAAGCTTTTGTTTTACAATATTAGGGGATTTTAACATCCCGACCACAAATATCACCCAATTCAAAATCTTTAAAATTTGAACTTTTGCGAGAAAACTCTAATTAATAAATCTGAATTTCTCAAATAAAATTTATATTTCGAGAATCCAGAATTTTGTTTTATAAATTATTAATTTCAATTAAAAATTAAAATTAATAATTCAGGTCAAAAGCATGAGTTGGGCCTAATATCAAAAGGTGGGCTTGGTTCAAATTTCTAACTGAATGAGGTCCATTCTAAAATATTACCTACGAGCTCAAGCGGATAAGGGTCATCCAAATATCTTCATCGAAAATCATAAAGATAAATTTTCGGGGTTTTACAGGTTCCTTATGGCGATAGCTAAAGGGGACAAATCTTCAACTCAGGGTGCACCATTTGAAGCAAGATTTGTGGCTTAGTAATAGATAGTGGTAGTGATAACAATGAGGCCTCTAAGACACTTATCGACAATCTACAACTCCCTAATAAGGAGCATCATACTCCATACTCTGTTTACTGGTTAGTACCGAACGATGAGGTAACCACTTTGAGATAAGCTCTTGTTTCATTCTTAATTAGCCCTTATTATGGTGAAGTATTGTGTGATGTCCTTCCTATGGATACATGTCACTTGGTACTTGGTAGACTTTAGTTGTATGATAATTATGTGATTTATGATGGGCATGCTAATACTTATTCACTCAAATACAATGGCAAAAGCCTCACGTTAACTCCTTTACCTCCCCCTCAATCTCACAATGCTAAACCGAGGAAGGGAAGTAAGAATAGCCCTTATAAGAGCGAAACACGGGGAGAATGTGCCAATAGTAAGAACAAATCTCGAATTGTCTTACTAATGGTGAAGCCAAATGCAAAGGAGTGGAACCCTTATCTCCTATAGCCCACCAAGTGCTTGAGGATGAAGTCTCAAAAGAATGCAACCCCAAGGACCAATTCCCAATCAAAATGGTGTTAGAAGAAGGCCATTATATGAGTGATCAAGCCACCAGTGACACTTCTCTTGACTACGATGAGTTTGAGTTATCTTGTGATGAGTATGTAAAGATCTCTGATGAGCTCATGAGGCATAAGAGAGGTATTCATTGCTTTGATGTTCTGCCAGAGATCTTCAACAACTCCTACACATTCAAGAGGAGAAGAATCCTTAGTACCTTGGGTGTTTTGAAACCCAAGAATAGTAAAAGGCATGCAAGGTTGACGTCACAAAATTTCAACCACAAGGAATTGAGTGCAAATCCTTCTCAAGTGGGGTAGGTTGATCCATATCAAGTCTAATAGACCTTATGCTAAGGCATGAAGATGGTCTCATCTAGCCTAAAAATCACTTGTCATCAAATTCAAATACATAAGTCCACTTTGTCATGGTGTTTCATCTAGCAATCAGGCTCAAAAATTAACTATCTATGATGTGTTGGAAAGGTAATAGAGTCTACTATTGACGTATGTAAATATTTTTAGTAGATGTTCCCATTTGGATTCCCTAAAGTGGAGAAAATTCCATTACCGCAGTGCTCCAATAAACTTATTAAATTTAGATAAAGTTTAAATCCTACCAAATGAAGTCTCAACGAGGAAAACCCAAGTTTTACTGATTCCCTAAGATGTCTATTTTAGCCCAAAAGAGAGATCATTTTATGGATTTTGAGGAAGCTAGTACTAAAAGTGATCAAAGAGATATAAGGCTAAAGGTTAAACCACCACCTAGCCCTCTAAAGGCTTAGCACCCAAGATTAGATTAAAGGCATAAAATTAAATCACTACCCTCCTTAGAGAGATAAAGAATTTGAGATTTTTGAGGAAGTACCAAGCTTCAAGCTCTCATATCATTCAGCAAGTCTGAATTTTTATAAAGGTAATTAGATCGATAAATACCCAATTGGGAGGGAGGGTTAGCTATTCCATTAGTGAGGTAAGTAGGCCAATAAGGGACTTACAAAATATCCTAGAAAAATAAATCAATATGCTAAGACAATTGCAATTAATGTGAGCTATATTTTCTAAGATTCATCCTCTATCTTCGAGAGAGCTTTGAGAAGGCTTTACTCCACCAATAGAGGTTCCACCACTTGGAATGTCTTCCTTAGTGAGTGTACAATTATTCTATGCTAATTAATCTCTAAGATCTCAGCTCTATCCTCCTCAATTAAGCCCATAATTAAAACCATGCATTTTCCATTACTAGACTGACCCTTCCTCGGTTAACAGTTTATAACCTTCTCAATACTCAGATTTTAAATGTGATTCAAGCTTTTGGAAAAATACACATCTGGGGCTTTCTATCCATGTATAATGTATAAAAATTGGAGCCCGTTTGCATAGTTAGAACTGAGCTAGAAATTAGGTTAAGTGTTGTACCTAGAAACTAAAAATGAGCTAAGAAGGTGATTTTAAGAGGAATAGAGTAGCTGATTTCCTTATTTAGGGCTACTAATTTGAATAACCACTCTTTTCCTATCTTACTTTTGATCTTAAAGACCCCAAATTAATAACAACCTTGGAGCTTTAAGACTTTGAGTCCTACTTTCAAAGGTCATCGTTGTTCTTATTTGGACCATGATTTAGCTTGGATGAAATTCCGATCTTCATTGTTTGCTCCACATCAACTTCTCCCCTTGAAGAGGATTTGATCTCGAATTCTTGCATTTGTAATCCAAGTACATCACTCTTGATAACATTTGCACCCATTGAGTTTGAGAAAACTCATTATGCTAAGAGTACTATAAATTATTGAAGGATTTAGGAGATACACCAATGGAATGAAAGATCTTTCCAAATTTATAAGCTTATTAAAAATTTTAATATACTCATCATAACTCATCGCAAAAGGGATTCTCTTATCAGTCATGAGCTTGACTTGTGGAGACTCACTTTCGAAGGGAAACGAGTCGAATGGTCTTTGTGCTGACAAGGGTGAAAGTTTCTCATTTGGCTTAGAAGGGCACACGAGTTCTTTATGGAACTTTAAGTTTTATGGAGTTTGAGGTTAAGAAGGATTTAGGAGATTAAGAGTGAGAGTTTGGACATGGAAGTTGGGTCTCTCATGAAAGATAATCTTGGGGCCAAATTTCAATGGTCTCCCAGAAAAAAAAAAGCCAAATATCCATGAAAAACGTATCATATATAGCCTTATTCCTCAACTTGCCTCATAAAAAATGGAAGTAGAGCTTCCTGAGTGGTGTTTATCTTAACTCCCAAATTGAGACCATGGAGAGCATAAGAGTGGGTGTGGGAAACAATAGGCAGCTGACACATCCGCAAGCGCACGAGTGTTGTAGTTTAGATTAGAAGATCGTCCTCATGGACTATCGCAGTCGATCGAGTTAACATCCTATTGAAATTGCTAAGCAATCAATCTTTTCAATGAGTTGATTTAATTATACTAATTATCCAATTTAAAATTCAATCAAATTAAAGCATCTAGAAATTCGATTCGCCTAAATTCAATCAAATTAAAGCATCAAGTAAAGAATTGGATCACAGAATTAAGGATGCACTTTTCACGAATTGAATGATTCAAGGAATTACAATCGAATCAAATTTAATCTTTTTTTTTGAAATAAATTGAATTGCCCAAATGAATTCAAATAACACTCTCTCAAGTGCCGTTAATTTAGTCTAGGTTCAAGATTCATGAATGCTAAGTCTTCTCTTAACAAGCAATTCTCTCTCGAGTTTCGCTAGGTCACAGTTCTATCAAGGTGATCCAATAGTGAGTTTTACTTTTCAGTACTTCTCTCAACTACCCAATATAAACAAGCAAAATTGGTCAAACCTTGCTCACAGCATTTCAAGCTCAAGATAGAAGTAAATTATTCTAATCGTGAAATAAGCACAAGATTATAAAGATTAAGGATCTAACTACAATACTATGGCTAACAAATCTCTAGATTGAATAAAACTACTCATTCATATTTCTAATTCAACTCACACAAGAGTTCAAGGATAAGTTCGAAGGGAAGGAAAACTTTACAAAAATGGCAGCGCTTCAATTGTGCCACAATCTTCAAGCCTCCAAGAGCAAACTCCCTTCAATTCTTCTTTTGCTCCCAAAACTAAACTAAACTAAACTCTAATAAAAGAGAGATGGATGTGAGAGTAGTAGTGAGATGGTGATGGGTGCTGAATTCTACTTTCTTCAGCCAAAAAGCACGCCTTATAAGCACTAAACGGAGCATCCTTAGTTGTAAAACAAAGAAAGATGAAGAGGTTAGCAGTTACAGGCTCACCATGGTCCATGGGGAACACGACGATCAGACAGTGGTTGTGGCTGGTTCTAAAATCTTCTGCTATTCTCTTGCTCCTTGGGCATAGGACTTGAGATACCTCCATGGTGGGCTAATAAGCACTCAAATAAGGGTCAATTACTGGATCAAATGGTCTAAAATCCTACAAAAATCATTAAAGAACCATACCGAGGCATAAAACGAGAATATGAGTATAAATTCTAACATTAAGCCCATAAATTTCTGAAAACGTGCTACAAAATGTCCCAAAAATGAAGTATATAAAACTACTTATCAATAGCATAACCTCCAAGGTGGGATTTAACTTAACTTCTTTCTCCTCAAGGTCCAAAATGATCTTATTTTCTTCCTTAGCCTTTTCTTGAACCTTGGTAGGCTCTCCTTCTTCTTGAACTTGAACTCAAACCTCTATAGTTTCTTCAAAAGAAGGAACTAGTGTAGAATCCATTTGGATGGGAGCTTTTAGGGAGCTCTCATCCATTGGCCAAGGTTTGTTTTTCTCTTTTCTCATCAATAACTAAAGCAAGCTCATCTCTTTATCAGAGCTTGATCCCTTAATAAACAACAATAGGTTCTTCCTTCTTAAAGTTATTCATCAAGAAGTAAATCTCAATAGAATCTTGAATTCATGTATGATTTGAGCCAACTTCAAGTCTTAATTCTAGGCTCGCCTTAAAGAGTTCTCTCCCTACTAAGGCATTTAAACCAATATTAGGCATAACCTTGGAGTTTTTGAGTAGCTATCATGAACCTCTCCTCACCTAAGCATTCTTTTACCTCAAAATAATCTTCAAGTGTTTAAACCCACCTTAAATAGATGGTAGGATCCAAACTAATACCATCAAAGTAAGGAGACTCTTTAATGACCTTTTTCATATGAGCAATTTGCTTGTAAGCTTTCTTACTTAAGCTTGAAACTCAACAATGGCCCTATCTATTTTATTGACCATGGTTGGTAGTAGTTTGTAAGGTGAAAACAGAGACAATGATGGAAATAGGGGAAACACATACGTGCTAGGGTGGCACAGGCAAGAATTAGGGGAAAAAAGGTGGCACAGTTGTGCTCGAGGGCATGGGGTGGCCATCTAAATCTCTAGAACTTTTTTTTTTGGGAGTGCAAGAAGGTGGCACGGTCGTGCCAAGAAGCACGGGTAGACCGTGTCAGATTTCTATTTGGTTTTTTTTTAAATGATTTTATATGAAGGCCTCTTTGTTGTGAGGGCTTTCTTGATGGAGTGGAAGTGCGTTTGGAATCTTTTCAGTAGATCATAAGGAGAAATGTAGAGGAAAATATTCAAACGAAATATGGCAAAATGTAAAGAACTAAAACAATAATCCAACACAAAGTTCAAGGATATGATGTTTAGCCAAATGCAGAAAATTTTTGCTCTGATAGCAAATGAAGCATGGGTGACTTCCTTTGGCCAAGTACATGTTTAAGATTAAGGAAGAAAGCCCAAGAGCTTGAAGATTATTTTGAGGCAAAAGAATACTGGATAAAGAGAGCTTCATCATAGCTACTCAAAAGCTCCAAGGATTCGAGGGCAAATCCTTCTTAAGTGGGAGAGCCTAATACATATAGAGTCCGCCAGCCATTGCACCGAGGTATGAAGATGGTCTCATCTACCCCAAAAGTCACTTGTCACCAAATTCTAGCACATAACCACACTTTATCATGGCGTTTCACCTAGCAATTGGGTTGCAAATAATGACCTATGACTCATTGGAAAGTTACAGAGTCTACTATTTAGGTATGTAAATATTTTTAGTAGATGTTTGCATTTGAGTTCCCTAAAGTGCAGAAAACTCCACTATAACAATGCTAGTTTTTACTCGGTAAACTTACTGAATTTGTGGGTCAAGTTTAAATCCTACCAAATGAAGCCCAAATGAGCCAAGCCTAAGTTTTATGGATTCCCTAAGATATCTATCGTATCCTGATGTGCTAAACTTCGACATTAGTTTCCAATATAAGGAGAAATGATCCAAACATATGGCATGTGCAAAACATTTCAGTTTTGGAGCAATCTTGAATTTAGCCTTAATTGAGGAGGGTACAACTGTTATTTTTTAGATTAATTAGAATGAGATGATTATACACTCACGAAGGAAGATACTCTAGGTGGTAGCACCTATATTGGTGGAGTAGATCCTTCTAAAAACTTCCAGGTAGATGGAGGATGAATTTTAAAAAATATAGCTCACCTTGATTGTAATTATCTTAGTAATTTGATTTACTTTCCTAAGACAAATTTGTAATCCCCCTATGAGTGCACTTGCACCCCAATTGTAATAGCTAATCGCCCCCTGTTTAGCTATTTATAGACTCCAATGCTTCCATGTAAGCAAAAGGTTCAGTTGAATTATAAATTGGACAGCAAATAGCCATTTTCTCTTACTAAAATATCTACATATTTATCTCTTTAATTAAGAGTAATGAGTAGAGTCTTCACTTTACAATTCTCCTTTGGTGGCTAAGGGCCTCTCGTAGAGAATTTTGGTGGGTTGAATTTGATCTAGGCGGTGGTTTAATCTTTAGCCTAGATATATCTCTTGATTATTGTTATTGCTAGCTTACTCAAACAAAATCCACAAACAAATCTCTCTTGCTTGATGAATGATCTTGGCTTGAGGTTGTGATCTTGTTGGATTATCATTGTTAGTTTGTGGTTTTTCTCTCTCTTCGCGTTCTTGAGAGAGATTGATTTTCATCAACATCCTTTTGGATTCATCTTCATAGAATTCTCACCTTTATTTGGTCAAATGAAATTCACCATGGATCATTCACAACCCCAAGTTCAAACACCCATTTTCGTGGAAACATCACACAACACAACGCATACATATACCCTACAGATTTTTCATTAATTTACCGCTAAAATTCATTAAATTTCACAAAGCCAAATGAAATCAAACACAAACTCATTCCAAACACCAAACCCCAACTCACTATATCCACCCATAACACACACACACACACACACACACACACACACACATATATATATATATATATGTATATATGTATATATATATATATATATATATATATATATATATATATATATATATATATATATATATATATATATATATATATATATATATATATATATATATATATATATATATATATATATATATATATATATATATATATATATATATATATATATATATATATATATATATATATATATATATATATATATATATATATATATATATGTTATATATATATATATATATATATATATATATATATATATATATATATATATATATATATATATATATATATATCGTCGAAACTCTAAATAATCACAAATTAACATTTATATGACCTACACAAAACATTCACTAATAAAATTAACGACAAAAATGGTAGAATGATTAATATGAAGTTAGGGTTTCACCTTCCAACCTCAATGGAACAAGTCAAGGAGAAGGGGAGAGTTAGCAGCAATGATAGCTCGGGGCGATCGGTGGTTGACAGAAACGACTAGCAATTGTGCTAGGTGTCTGGCAGTAAGAGGAAACAAGGAAGGGGGGTTTGGGTTATTTTTTCTTAATGTTTTATTTTGTAATTTTTATAAATTTTGACTTTTTTCTTCTATATTTCTACTTTTTTTTCCCTATAAGTCTTTTCTCTCCCCCTCTTAAAGCTAGTGAGTATTTGGGCCTAAATTTGGGATAGTATTTTTCTTGGGCTATTTATGGGACTTCTATGGTATATTTAGCAAAGTTATAAAGTTTGGCTATCTTAGGTAATTTCTTTCTACATTTATTTATTTATTTCATACATTCACTGCTAAAAAAGGGCCAAATTATGTCAAAAAATAGCAATCGATGCAAATCTATAATATATAGCGGTGGGACAGTGGTGGATAATTTTGGATGAAATTTATTAGAGTTGGCGATGGAAATGGCGACGAAATTAGAAGCCGGTCTCCATATTTTAGTTCTTTAAAATTGAATTATTTGATTGTTCAGTAACAGATTTTCTGCTGTTGAAGAGTAAAAAAAAATTGAATTTTAGTCGGTTCCCGAATATTCCACCGCCAATCCGTCACTGACTTATGATAAAGAACTAGATTTGGTTCCCTCTTTCTCATTTCCTTGTGTGTTTTGACACAAAGTGAGAGCAAGACCGAGAGCCCCCCCACTGCATCACGTACCCGTCTCCTGCATTGTAGTCGCTGTCTGTGTTTGCTACTGCTACCTACTGCTGGAACCCACCTGCCATCTGCTGCCACTGACCAAAACATTAGATTTGGGTTTCTTTCACCTCTTGTAGTTTTAATTTTTAAGAATTTTAGCTTTCGATTGTTGAAATTTCATATATAGTTCATGTTTTTGTTGAAATATGAAATTTATATGAAGTTGTTGCTCTAATTTGTCAACTTCTTCCTCAATATAATTTACGTTTAGCTTTGGTGATTTTCATTTGAATATGATATATTGATGGAATAAAATGGTCAAGTTTGATTGCATTATTAGTTTTGTGAAATTTATTAGAGTAGAAATATATTTGTCAAAGTTTGTAAGTAGAAATATATAAAATTATTGCATTTAAGTTTCGATTGTGAAATTAATAGGAGTTGAAATGAACAATTTTTGCAGATTGGCATGCTTTGAAAGTAATAATTATTGATATTTGATCATGGATTTAAATGAGATTGTTTTCATAAACTTGATGCTATAATGTAGCTTGTATATGCTAATGTGATTTGATTTTTTTGTTTGTACTTATGAGTTCTTTGGTAAGTAAAATTGTATGTGTTTAGGTTTATAATTTAAGAAAGTAGATGCAGTGGAACATGAATATTTAAAAAGTTTCATATAGGTTAGCGTATATGTTTATACATTCAATTATGTATCTTATATAATGCATGTTTCTAACATTACATCTATTTAAGTTCATGTACTTATATATAATTTTGAGGATTAATTAATGTTACCTTTGGCTATTAAAATATATATAATATATAATTGAGTGGTTTATATAATTGTAATTACATGAATTAAAATTAATACTAATTCGATAACTTACATCAATATTATTGCTTGAGAAGAATATGAATGACCCTCTATATTATTGGTGGATGTATAATAGATTATTGCATGATTGTAATGGTTATAGGCAAGAATTAGTAAGTGGAGAAAATCAATTTGCTGAATTTGTACATAGGCGGACAAAGTTCCAAAGTGGGGGAAACTATACATGTCCATGTGCTAAATACAAAAATAGAATATACTTAACACCTGATGAGGTAAATATGCACCTTATATATAAGGTTTTGTGAAAGGATATTGGTATTAGATAAGCCATGGAGAAGTAGAACCTCAACAATATGATTTTGGGTATTCTACTAGTGAAATGCTTGAAGCTGGCAGTTCAAGTCATACTAATCATGACTACAATGGATCCCATGCAGGCCATATAGAGTACATGGTTAGTGATATCATAGTACATGGTTAGTGATATCATACTGGCAAATTAAAATGTAAGGGATGAAGAGTCAAACACTTGTCAAGAACCATTCTATAATATGGTTCAAGCTACTCAACAATCCTTATATAATTGTTGTTCTACCCACAGTGAGGTCTTTGTTACTGTTAGGCTATTGAGTATTAAGTTTGATTATGACATGCCACAAAACTATTTCAATAAAGTTGTTCAATTAATATAAGAGATGTGCCGATCGAACAACCGCTTGCTAAACAACTGTGGGCAGATAAAGAAGGTTGTTAAAGATCTTAGCAATGATGCAATATACATTGATGGTTGCCATAAAGGTTGCACGTTCTTCTTTAAAGAAGACTCAACCCTCGATGCTTGCAAGTTTTGTGGGAGTTCGAGACGGAAGAGGTAAAAGTCACAACAAAGAAATCAAAATCTATCACCATATGCAAGGATGCATTACTTGCCATTGAAACCTTGACTCCAAAGGTCATATGTATTAAGAAGCACTGTAGAGCACATGAGATGGCATCATGAACATCGTTGTGATGACGGTGTTCTATATCATCCATCAGATTGGGCAGTATGGAAACATATCGATAGCAAGTACCATAACTTTGCTACAAAGCCTCAAAATGTTAGGCTTGACTTACTGGCTGATGGAGGTATCCTTACGCTTTGTCTTCAAGATCATAACCAGTAGTAGTTACACCTTATAACCTTCCCCTGAAATGTGTATGGCAATACTATCTATGTTTCTCGCTTGTGTAATCCCAGACCGTAAAAATCCCAAGAACAAAATAGATGTATGTTTACAACCTCTTATTGATGAGTTGAAGGAACTGTGGGATGTTGGAATTAAAATCTATGACATTTCTAAAGGTCAAATATTTCAATTGAAGGTTGCACGTATGTAGACCATTAATGATTTCATGGCATATAGAGTGCTATTTAGGTTGCATACATAATGGTTAATTGGCATTTACAATATGTGTGAAATAGCAAAAAGCTTTAAGACTGAAGAATAGAGGTAAGTAAATTCTCATAATTTGATTATCACTGATGTTTCCTGCTAAAGAAACATGCATTTAGACGAAATATAATTGCATTTTAAAAAGGCATAATTGTTACGGGGGATCCTCCTTTCTGCTTTGTTGGGGACCAACTTTATGCTGAGGTGGAGCATTACCCAATGGTAACCATAGATGGTGGCCTTTAAATATTAGGATTCAAGAAGATTTAGCATATCTGGATGAAGAAGAGCATATTCTAAGAGTTGCTTTACTGGCAATACCAATTGCTCCACCATAATTTAGATGTGATGCACATAGAGAAGACCTTTTTTGAAAACATCATTAAAACTATTATGGGTGTTCAAGGAAAAACAAAGGACAATGACAAGTCGTGATTGGATGTTGCAGATATATGTCACAGAGAAGCATTACATTTGCAACAAGGTCCTAGTGGCAAAATGGTTAAACGAAAAGTGAAGTTCGTTCTTCCTATGGATAAAAGAAGAGAGTTATGTGAATGGGTTAAGGGACTTCAAAAGCCTGATGGATCTTGCTGCAAGCTGAAGAATATTGTTAACCCCAATGATACAAAGCTTAACAGTATGAAAAGTCATGATTGCTATGTGTTCATGGAGACTCTTTTACTGATTGCATTTTGTGCTTTCCTAGATGATGTGTTGAAACCTCTCATTTAGATAAGTTAGTTCTTGAAGAACTTATGCTCAACAACACTGCGAGATGATGTGCTTGAGGAAATGCATCAAAATAGTCCCATTATGTTCCGTAAGTCAGAGATGATATTTCATCTAGGCTTCTGCAATGTAGTGGAGCAATGGCTAGTGCATTTAGTAGAAGATACACAACTTAGCAGTCCTATATAGTATGAATAGATGTATCCATTTGAGAGGTAAAATAGATTGTATTTGATGAAAAAAGATTAACCAAACTAGACTATGAAATCACTTACAAGTATATGTTAATATTATTTTATTAGATACTTCAGTTGATTAAAGAAAAAGGTAAGACAACAATCGTGCCATGAAGGTTTAATTACAAAAACTTACCTAAAAGTTGAAAGGACGTTCTTTGCCACCTATTATTTTGGCTTTAACATTCCCTTCATGCACACTAGATATCAGAGAAATGAGGATACAGATGAACACAATAATCATTTCCCAACCCTACTTGTGTTTAAATTGCAAGGGACCGCTATAGGGAAGGAAATATTACTGTATCTCACAGATGTTGAATATATTGATGCTTATCTTTACGTGTAATTAAATTGTGATGAAGGTAAGCCTTATATTGGGTGAGTACTACCTTAGCCATTGTAAGTTTCAATTGAATATATCCTTCAGAACACTAGTTTGATTTCAACCTTTTACAATATGATAGAATTTTCATAGAACAAGTACGAACTTCATATCTCTATGTTAGTGATGCTGTTATTGACACCATAATTGAAACTCAATTTATAATTGGCTTAGTCAAAGTGTAAGTAACTTAACTTAGTCCCTTATAAATAGTTGGACACAATTAGGTACACTATATTAACTAATCCCACAATCTATAGTCACCTTAGGAGCATTACATTCAACTGGTCAAAAACCACAAATGTTGGTATTATTGGTTGCAAAGCCTAATAGGAATGTATCAACTGGGACGACATCTAGAGTTAATGGATTTAAATTCCGTATAGAAGCTCACACTGTTAAGAAGAAAATATATAATTATGATGTTGGTGTATGTGGGACTGGAGAAGGCGATATTAAAAATGATTATTATGGCATACTTAAAGACACTATCAAAATTAAGTACCTAGGTGAGCCACTTAAAAGATGTGTGCTATTTAGTTGTGAGTGGGTTGATCGCACATTGAATCATGGGATATAATCTCATAAACTACGTACACTTATTGAGGTTCATCGCATAAGGAGGTATTGGAAGTATGATTCATTCATCTTCCCAAATACTGCATCACAAGTATACTTCATGCCATATCCAGATTGGTCAAGGGACGGGGTGAATTGGCTTGTTATTATACCAACCAAACCAAGAGCAAGAGTGGCTAAGTAATACACTCTTCCTATTGCTTACGAACAAACTGGCATGACAACACTCGTAGAATTTAAGAATGATGTTATCGCACATCACTAGTGGACTAAAGTGAACCACTTAAAAAGCTTAATGATAACATGGGTTTTGCATGCATTCAAGTAAGTGATGACGTAGGTGAGGAAGAAGCGGATGAGGGTGATGAACAGCCTGAGCGGGATGATGGGAATGAAACATATAAAGTAGAGGAAGATTTGCATTTATATGATGATGATGATCGATGATAATGAGAACAATGATAAGGATGGGAATGAGGATGATGATGAAGGTCATGCAGATAATTAAATGCTTAGAAATTATTATGTATTTCATTACTTATTTTATAACATTTGATTATGAATTTATTGTTATTATGTGTTAATTGTAAAACTTACAATTCTCTACCCATTATATTGTGCGAATAAACTATTAATATGTACAATCGTTATTTGTACTTGCATTTGTTGTCAACTATCTCAGGTATGGATTCCAAACCTCATCAAGGTAAGTCCTCTACTCCACGTAGAGGAAGAGGGTGTAGGAACTTCAGTGCACATCTTATGGATATTGATCAACCTTCCTCCCAAACAACTCATAGTACATTTCCCATTGAAGCAACAATGAGTGCTTACACTCTTGGTTTTCCAGGAACAATCCTAATCCCTAATTAATTTGGGATAGTTCTTATGGGGTCTTTCTTGAACCAGATTTCAGTCTACCAACAATTTAGGTATAACATTCGAAGCTACTCCCCCATTGCTATCACTATGAACCCTATCTCTAACACTACTTATACCATTGGTGACCCAACCTCTAATCAGTCCTAAAAAGAAATTAGAACTAGAGATAGTGAAGCATAATCAAGTCATAGAAGAACTCAACCGAAGGCATATATTGTGCCAGATGGTAATAGGTAAGTTAGATGAAGTTAACTATTTCTAACTTGAATTATTTTGTGTCAGGTGGGGTCAATTGGATATGTTTTGTTGAAATAGGTCTATCCCAAATGGTGGTGTTATCACTAGGATTTCTTTGATTTTCCAAAGCAAATATGATGGAGCTAGGCCTACATGGTGTAAAGTGCCTAGATCTGTTTAAGATTTATGATTTGGAGAGTTCAATGTAGTTAAAGTGACTACATTTTAACATTTCGTGTGTGCCTGATTCATTAATATGACATCAATTTGATGTGTTTATTGTCTTTTGAATGACAAAAGTGGTTCAGTTGGGACCCCATCCATGACGCCCCAATCAAGAGGAATTTTGAAAACATAGACAATACATATTTGAGGTATTTCCTTGGCAAAGTAAGAAAGCACAATAAGTAGCCTATATAGCTTGCTGATCACCATTGGAAAGCACTCAAACAATATTGGGAGAATGAAGTGTACAAGAAATTGTGTGAAAAATCTATTAAAAAAAAAAAAATCAGCTTGATGATCCAAAAGTTAAGGGTCATCTCTCCACACATGTGGCTCGACCCTTATACATAAACATAGGAGGCATTTGGTAACTAACTGTACTTCTTACAACATTTTTTTAGTTATTTGTTTGACTATGGTTTTTCATGCGCTTTTTAACTTTATTTTGCATGTAGAGGGAACAACTTGGGATGGATCCCACAATTGTTGAGTTGTTCACTCGCACTCACAAATTTTATGGCGACTCGCACTCACAAACTTTATGACGAAGAAGATAAACCTTAGGTTGATAAGAAATTACAACAAATATACGCAAGCTATTCTTCATATTCAATCTTAATTAGTGGTTCAATTTAGATTCATAAAATCTCATTAAGTATAATATATTTGATTTTTTACAAATGTTATGATATCGTAGGAATCCTTTGAACAAGAATTTTCAAATATCATCAACTCTCAAGGGCCTTCGAGTGTGAATTCCCAAGATCCATCTCAATCATTCCAAGTCCAAATGAGTTGTGGGTAAAGGCCTATATGATCAAAAAAAGCCGTATTTAAGATGAGGTTGTCAACATTAGGGAATCCTTTAACTTTATTACCGGCTCAACAAGCAATTTTAACACTATATGTAGGTCATTAATATTAAAGTATCACATAATGTAACCTTAGGATAAGTTTAGTTATTGTTACTAATTTATACTTCATATAAATGGTTTCGAGTAGGTACGAGTGATGTCCCATGGTGTAAATACTTAGTTCACTTCTCTTGGGATGACACATAACTAGTACCTGCTAAAAACCATTTATCTAAAATATAATTAGATCATAACTTATACCTATTATAGCTTGCTATCGATCACCCTCCCGGCGCGCCATATATCCTATCATAGCTTGCTACCCATCGCTAGTGGCAATGGATTTTGAAAATTTCATCACTGTTTGATTAGCGATAAGCCAAAAAGTGACATTGTTGTTCCATCACCGATTTCATTTTTTCTATCGTTGATTCCGCCACTGTATGAGCCTTTTTTATAGTGATTATTATTATTGTTTTATTTGTGAGATATAAACAAACAAAATTATATTCACGTAATCCATGATTACCCATTTTTTTGAATGGTCTAATTTGTTTTATGGATACATTTGTTTATAACTTTAGAATGATTTAATACAAAACATGATTAAGTTTTCTTTCGAGTAAATTTTCTTTTGAGATCAATCCGTCGTCTCAACTTGTAGTTGCATTAAGTATATGAATACTGAATTGAAATGCAGTGCCTAACTCAATTAATTTAAAAGGTGATTGATCAAAATAATTAGCAGAGTTTAGGTTTGGGCCATTATAGCCTTTCTCCCCGAAAATAAGTTTTGTCCTCGAAACTTGCAAATTTGAAAGAAACATTAGATTTACTTCAAACAAATATGGGTACTTGTTTGTCATGTCTTCTTCCATCTCCCACATGGCTTTAGACGAAGTATGGTTAGTCCATAAAATCTTTACTAGAGGGATGCTTTTATTGCTTTGTTGTTTCTCTATAATCTAGTATTTACGCAGAATGCTCTTCATAGAAAAAATTCTCATCCACCTTTATGGGTTTTATCATAATGATAAGATATGGATCTGGAACATATTTTCTGAGATGTGAAATATGGAAAACATTATGCACATGCTCGAGTTCTACTGATAGATCTAATTTATAAGCCACAGGGTTTAGCTTTCCAATAATCTCATGAGGCCCGATATATCTAGGGCTCAACTTCCCACTGACATTGAACCTTCTTAAACCCTTGACTAGTGATACTTCCTAGAATACCTTATGATCCAGTTGATATTCTAATGGTGATGTATCTAGCCTTGTAAACTCCAAGCACACGACCTTCTTTTGCTTGTTATCAAGGGTGATTGCTAGGATGAAAATCGAAGGTATGGTAGATTTGAAAGGGAGAATGAGATGAGGGAAAGGGAGAGGATAACTCAAGTGCCTTCAAGAGATAATCCAATGGAGCCACTCTTGTTGAACACTAGGGCAATCTCCTTAGATCAATTATGATATAGAAGCACCATCTAATTGAGACAAAGAGACCTAGGACAGAACTTAAGTTGCCACACCTAAGATATAGAACTAGGATTTGAGGAGTTGAGACAAAGCTCAAGTTTGTATTCAATTTGGCAAAAGTCCCTTGCAAATGGAAGAGAGGGGGTATTTATAGGACTTTTCCTCTCAAAAATTCAACCAAGGGCAACTCACATGCGGGGAAATGCTAAATGACATGGCCTAAACGAGATTATAAGTTGCAAGTTGACAAAATAAGAGATCTAATCTAGCCTTGACACCTCATTAGCTTAGTAATCTCCAAATTGAGGTGTTAAGCTTACAAATAATCCTAGTACATCAGCTTAGACTCTGGAGCTTGCAAGTTGCATAAGTGGGACACCAAAAACAAGGTGAGCAGCCGACCTCTCCTCTTAACTGGGTAAAGGAATTCCTCTTCTACTTTGGCTGGATAAAACAAGCACAAGCTAGTCCCTTAGCTCAACTTTGGGGCCATGATTTGATAAATATTTAGATGCCTTTTCATGCCCTAAAGTTTGATAAAAATTGGAACAAAGTAAGTCAACCAAATAGCCCCCTTATTCGGACTATGCTGGATTCCACCCTACAGTGCACAATTTCGATTTTTGGCTTGGATGGCTTACCAGATGGGCTCCAAATGCTTTGCAAAAGGTTGGAAAGCGAAGACTTTAAGCTTTAAGGGGGTGGTGCATGTAGGAAATTTCCCCTTCTAGATTTTGCTCCAATAGCGCTACAAAACCGGGCGAATTCCTGGATGAACTGGCTTGCTCATTGTCCTATTTATTCAGGTGGTTTCTGACCATGGCATGGACTTCCTTGACCTTCTTAGACTCCATAACTTTGGATGGACCATTGGGGAGGGTTTCTAAAGGTTTGCTTGGATGGTCCCCATCACGCACCACCCCCTTAAAGCTTAAAGTTTTAGCTTTCTAACAAGACCTTTTGCAAAGCATTTGGAGCCCATTTGGTCAGCCATCCAAACAAAAAACCAAAATTGTGTACTGCAGGGTGGAATCCAGCATAGTCTGAATAAGGGGGCTATTTGGTTGACTTGCTTTGTTCAAACTTTTGTCAAACTTAGGGCACGAAAAGGCATCCAAATACTTATCAAATCATGGCCCTAAAGTTGAGCTAAGGGACCAGCTTGTGCTTGTTTTATCCAGCCAAAGTAGAAGAGGAATCCTTTTATCCGGTTAAGAGGGGAAGGCGACTGCTCACCTTGTTTTTAGTGTCCCACTTGTGCAACTTGCAAGCTCAAGAGTCTAAGCTGATGTACTAGGATTATTTGTAAGGTTGACACCTCAATTTGGAGATTACTAAGCTAATAAGGTGTCAAGGCTAGAATAGATCTCTTGTTTTGTCAACTTACAACTTGTAATCTAGTTTAGGCCATGTCATTTAGCATTTCTTAGCTTGTAAGCTGCCCTTGGTTGAATTGTTAAGAGGGGAAGTCCTATAAATACCCCCTTTCTTCCATTTGGAAGGGACTTTTACCAAATTGAATACAAACTTGAGCTTTGTCTCAACTCCTCAAATCCTAATTCTGTATCTTAAGTGTGGCAACGTAAGTGGTGTCCTAGGTTTCTTTATCTCAATTAGGTGGTGCTTTTATATCCTAATTGATATAAGGAGATTGCCCTAATGTTCAACAAGAGTGGCTCCATCAGATTATCTCTTGAAGGCACTTGAGTTATCCTCTCCCTTTCCCTCATCTCATTCTCCCTTTTAAATCTGCCATACTTTCGGTTTTTCGTCCTAGTAATCACCCTTAATAACAAGCTAGAGAAGGTCATGTGCTTGGAGTTTACAAGGCTAGATACATCAATTGGTACCACAGCCTAGGCTACCCTCATGGCCAAGCTTCTGTCCCCAAACACATTCCCAAACACAAAGCTATAAAACCACCCATAAACACATTCCCTTGCACGTACTCCACCGCGCTGGGGACAGAAATTCAGCACGGTCACCCTATGCCTCACTCTAACATGCTTATTTCAGCTTCAGCAACTTCGTACGCCCAGGCCGTGCTACCCAACAAGACTATGGCCCCTACTCCCCATCCAAAACACAATAATTCCTCACTCGAAGCCAACATGTCATCCAGCCTAACAGTGGAACAAGTTGCGGAGAATGCTCTTAGGGGGAAGGCTGAATTAGAGGCCAAAGTCAAGTACCTCCAAACTCAACTTGGCCAACTCCTAGAAGAGAAAAGAAGGAGTTTGAGAAACTCGAGAAGTCCCATAGAACAGGCCCTCAGGTTGAACCCGAGGAAGAGAAAAGCCACCCAAATGATTCCTTTAGTGAAGAAGGCGAAGGAGGAAGGCCATTTCGGTCTAGTGGGGGAGGCAACCTTGATTTTAAGGTTGACATTCCCGAGTTTGAAGGCGAACTAGACCCGACCTATTTCTAGATTGGCTTCGGATGGTTGAGAGAGTCTTTGATTACAAGGACATCCTGGATAAGAAAAAGGTAAAGCTTGTAGCCCTTAAGCTTCGTAAATATGCTTCAATTTGGTAAGCTAACTTAGTGACCAAGAGGGCTAGCAAGAGAGAGGGGGATGTCCGTACTTGGGCTCAAATGAGAGACAAACTAAAGGCAAAATTCCTACCACCTATTACCTCCAAGATAACTATCTCAAACTTCATAACCTCAAATAAGGAACCAAGAGTGTGGAGGAATATACTAGGGAGTTTGAACAACTCCTTTTGAAATGTGGCTTGAAGGAAGATGAAACCCAAACCCTTGTGAGATACTTGAGTGGTTTGGATGACCAAATTGCCCATGTCATTGAACGTCATCCTTACTCATCTCTTGATGATCTTAGCTCCCTTGCGTATAAAGTGGAACAACAACGGAAAGCTAAGGGTAAGGGGATTGTATCCAAGCCTCCTACTCAGTCCTAACCTTTTTAAAGACCCCCAAAATTAGACCACAAACTATCCCACCTCCATGGCCAAACCCGCCTAATGTCCACAATGCTGCCCAAAGACACCCACCCAAACTGGATGACAAGAGAAGATGTTTTTGGTGTCAAGGACTAGGACACATTGCGTCCGAATGTCGTAACAAGAAAATTGCCACCTTGGCTGAATTTCAAGCTTCCTTTGAGGAGTTTGAGGAGGAGGAATAAGGGGAGAAGGAATTGTAGTTGAATGAGCCCTTAGAGAGGTTGAAGAAGGACCAGACGAACGGGAACTTTTGGTAATTCGGAGGGCCTTGAGTGGCCTAGCCTCCCAAGATGAGTTTGAGCAAAGGGAGTCCATCTTCTATACGAGGTGCACCATAGGTGGTAAAGTATGTTCCCTTATCATTGATGGGGGGAGTTGTGCAAATGTGGCTTCACAATCCATAATGGACAAGCTTAAGCTCTCGGTGACTCCCCACCCGAAGTTGTGCACCATCCAATGGCTCAACCAAAGCAAAGGTTTACAAATTTCTACTCGGTGTCTCTTGTCTTTAAGCATCAGAAAGACTTATAAAGATGAGATTTGGTGCGATATTGTACCCATGGATGCTTGCCATGTCTTGTTGGGTTAACCTTGGCTCTTTAATAGGAGGGTCATGCACGATGGCCGCATGAACACCTACACCTTCAGCAGAGACCACAAAAAGATCACCCTTACCCTACTCAAATCATCTGCCCACTCTAAACCCAAAGAAAACCTCCAAATGGATGTCTTTCTTACCACCCTCCTAAAGTCTCAAATGTATGAATATGAGCCTTACAAGGAATGGATCCAAGAACCGTCCCTAGCCACGGCCTCAAGCCACCCATTTCTCACCCCTCTCTTACACACCTTCCAACATGTTTTCCCTCAAGAGATACCCATGGTTTACACCCCAAAAGGTCTATCCAACACAAGATTGATCTCATTCCCCGGTTCCACCCTTCCAAACAAACCCGCCTATAGGATGAACCCCCAAGAAACCTGAGAAATCCAACGCCAAGTTGATGACCTCCTATCTAAGGGGCTAATCCGTGAGAGCTTAAGCCCATGTGCCATCCTGGTCCTACTCGTGCCCAAGAAAGATGGGAGCATGAGAATGAGTGTTGATAGTGGGGCCATCAACAAGATCACAATCAAGTATCAGTACCCCATTCCAAGGTTGGAAGATTTGCTTGATGAGCTTCATGGAGCCACCATATTTTCAAAGATTGATCTTAGAAGTGGCTACTATTAAATCCGAATCTTTGAAGGGGATGAGTGGAAGACGAAGTTCAAAACCAAGGGCAGCTTCTCTGAGTGGTTGGTCATAACATTTGGCTTGACTAATGCACTTAGCACCTTCATCAGGCTTATGAATGAGGTGCTTAGGCCAGTCATAGGTAAGTTTATCATTATGTACTTTGATAACATACTTGTGTATGGCCAGGATGAGCAAGAGCATGCCGACCACCTTCACCAAGTCTTAAGTATCTTGGCTCAAGAAAAAACTTTATGGTAACCTTGAGAAGTGCAACTTTTTGAACCCCAAGTCATCTTCTTGGGTTATGTAATTTCGGGTCAAGGGATTCATGTAGATGAAGACAAAGTCAAGGCCATCTGGGAATGGCCTACTCCCACGTCCATACATCAAGTCCGGAGTTTCTATGGCTTGACTTTCTTTTATAGGAGATTTATGAAGAACTTTAGCTCTATTGTTGCCCCCATGACAGGGTTCCTTAAGGGCAAGACCTTTGAGTGGAATGAGCAAGCCCATTCGGCCTTTGAAGAAATCAAAAAGAGGCTTACAAGTGCTCCTATACTAGCACTCCCTAACTTTTCCAAGGTCTTTGAGGTAGAGTGTGATGCATCTGGAGTGGGAATAGAGGCTGTTTTGTCCCAAGAGAAGTGGCCCATAGTATACTTTAGTGAGAAGTTGAATGAATCAAAGAGAAAGTACTCCACGTATGACAAGAATTTCTATCCTATAGTGCGGGCTTTGGAGCATTGGAGACACTACCTTGTGGGGGCCGAATTCATACTACATTCAGACTATGAGGCCCTCAAATTCATTCAAGGGCAATATAAGCTCAACCCCTGTCATGCCAAGTGGGTTGAGTATCTTCAAGCTTTCAACTTTATGATACGTCACAAAGCCGACAAGTTGAACAAGGGAGCAGATGCCCTTTCAAGGAGATATTTCCTCCTTTCGGTCCTAGAATCCAAGGTGCTTGGGTTTAAGATTGTCAAAGGAATGTATGCCGGTGATGAGGACTTTAAGGAAATCCATGCCAAATGTGCTAGCCACCCTCACGGCTTATTTCACATCCAAGAGGGGTTTCTCTTCAAGGGACCCCGGCTTTGCACACCCAAATGTGGGTTTAGGGTGTTGCTAATCCAAGAGCTTCATGGTGGTGCTCTAGCCGGCCACTTTGGAGTGGAGAAAACGTGTTCAATGCTCAAGGAGCATTACTATTAGCCGAAGATGATTAAGGATGTAGAACACTTTATCAAGAGGTGTTCAATTTGTCAAATGGCCAGGAGTCATGTCGTTCCCACAGCCTCTACTTTCCTTTGCTCGTGCCCATGGCCCTATGAGAAGACATTAGTTTGGATTTCATTACGGGCTTGTGAAGGACCCAAAGAAGCAAGGATTCCATCATAGTGGTGGTGGATCGATTCTTTAAGATGGCTCATTTTGTGCCTTGCCATAACACCCATGATGCTTCCCAAATAGCCAATCTCTACTTTAAGGAGATTGTGAGACTTCATGGCATCCTATAGAGTATGGTTTCGGGTAGGGACACTAAGTTCCTTAGTCACTTTTGGCTCATACTATGGAGGAAGATGGGGACTCACTTCAAGTTTAGCACCACTTGTCATCCCCAAACCGATGGTCAAACCGAGGTGACCAACTGGACTTTGGGAACCTTGCTTAGAGTACTTGTGAAGAAGAATGTGAAGGCTTGGGATGAACTCCTATCTCATGCGGAGTTTGCCTTCAATAGGGCACCAGATAAGGCCATGCACCTTTCCCCATTTCAAGTGGTCTATGGTTACAATTCGAAGACCCCTTTGGACTTCACGCCCATCCCTACTCCTACCAAATTTAGTTGGGAGGCTGAGAAGTGAGCTAAGGAAATTAAGGACCTTCATGCTCAAGTTCGGGAGAGAATTGAAAGGGTCAATACCTAAGCCATGCAACAAGCCAACAAACATAAGAAAGAGGTCCATTTCCAGCCAGGGGACTTTGTATGGATCCATATAAGGAAGGAAAGGTTCCCAAGCAAATGTAAGTCTAAGATCATGCTAAGATCGGATGATCCCATTGAGATATTGGAGAAAGTCGGACCTAATGCCTACAATGTGCACTTATTTGGCGAGTACGGAGTCTTTGCCACCTTCAATGTGGCTGACCTCAGTCTATACTTTGAAGAGAATGAAGAAATTCTGAGTTTGAGGTTAAACTCCAATAACTCGTGGAGGATGATGGGGACCATCGAAGCAAACCTTTGGAAACCTTCCCCAATGGTCCATCTAAAGTTATGGAGTCTAAGAAGGTCAGGGAAGTCCATGCCATGGTCAGAAACCACCTGAACAAAGAGGACAATAAGCAAGCCAGTTCATCCGGGAATTAGCCCGATTTTGTAGCCCTGTTGGAGTAAAATCTAGAAGGGGAAATTTCCTGCACGCACTACCCCCTTAAAGCTTAAAGTCTTCACTTTCCAACAAGACCTTTTGCAAAGCATTTGGAGCCCATCTGGTCAGCCATCTAAGCCAAAAATCGAAACTGTGCACTGTAGGGTTGAATCCAGCATAGTTCGAATAAGGGGGCTGTTTGGTTGACTTACTTTGTTCCAACTTTTGTCAAAATTTAGTGCATGAAAAGGCATCTAAATATTTATCAAATCATGGCCCCAAAGTTGAGCTAAGGGACCAACTGGTGCTTGTTTTATCCAGCCAAAGTAGAAGAGGAATTCTTTTACCTAGTTAAGAGGGGAGGCTGACTGCTTACCTTGTTTTTGGTGTCCCACTTGTGCAACTTGTAAGATCAAGAGTCTAAGCTAATGTACTAGGATTATTTGTAAGATTGACACCTCAATTTGGAGATTACTAAGCTAGTGAGGTGTCAAGGCTAGAATAGATCTCTTGTTTTGTCAACTTGTAATCTGTAATCTAGTTTAGGCCATGTCATTTAGCATTTCTCAGCTTGTAAGTGCCCTTGGCCGACTTGTTGAGAGGGGAAGTCCTATAAATTCCCCCTCTCTTCCATTGGCAAGGGACTTTTACCAAATTGAATACAAACTTGAGCTTTGTCTCAACTCCTCAAATCCTAGTTCTATGTCTTAAGTGTGGCAGCTTAAGTGTTGTCTTAAGTCTCTTTATCTCAATCAGGTGGTGCTTCTGTATCCTAATTGATCTAAGGATATTGTCCTAGTGTTCAACAAGAGTGGCTCCCTTGGATTATCTCTTGAAGGCACTTGAGTTATCCTCTCCCTTTCCCTCATCTCATTCTCCCTTTCAAATCTGCCATACTTTTGGTCTTTCATCCTAGCAATCACCCTTGATAACAAGCTAGAGAAGGTCATGCGCTTGGAGTTTACAAGGCTAGATACATCAAATGATCTCCTCCTTTTATCAGCATAACGCTTCTGTTAGCCGTGGGTGGCTTTGATGTGTTCTTGAATCTTCCTTATCTTCTTATTGTTTTTTGAATCAACTCAAGCCCTATAATTAAGCTTCTTCTAGCTTACTCCAACATAAAGGTGTTCAGCATTTCTTCCCATATAGCGCCTCAAAAGGAGCCATTTTAATGGTAGATTGATAACTGTTATTGTAAGAAAATTCGACCAATGGTAAATCATCTTTCCATTTTCCCTGATAGTCAAGCACACATGCTTTCAAAATTTCCTCTAAGATTTGATTCACTCTTTTAGTCTATCCGTATGCGTCAACATTATATGAACTACTAAAATTTAGTTTTGTTAAAAGTTTTCTGCAAGGCTTGTCAAAATCGGGCTTGAAATCTTTAGTCTCTATCAGATACTATGTCCTTTGATATGCCATATAATCAGGCGATTTCCTTGACATGCAATTGTGCTATTCTTTATACACCCCACGTGTCATGGATTGGTATGAAATGGGCATATTTAGTGAGTCCAACAACAAGAACCCAATTCGTATTCTTTTTTGAAGCGAATAGGGGCAATCCCATCATAAAATCCATTGAGATTGAATCCTACTTTTGTGTAGGAATCTCCAAAGGTCTAAAGATGCCTAATGGACATTGATGTTTAGCCTTTACTTTTTGACAAGTTAGGTTTTATCCACATACTCTACAATATCCCTTTTCATGTGATCCCACCAGAAGTATTACCTCAAATCTCTGTACATTTGTGTCGCTCCTAGATGCACTGAATAACAAGCATTATGGGCTCTTTCCAAAATCTTCCTTTTCAATTGTACAATCAGTTGGCTTTCAACTTTGAAACCTTAAGGTTATATCCTCATGGAGCATAAAGCTAAGTGATTTCCCTTATGTGCCATTCTACCTAACCCTTTTTAACTTAGCATTGTCTTTGGTCTAATTTAATCTCTTGCACTATAGAGGGTTGTGCTTCTAATGTTGATAGCAATCCATCTGTTAGTCCCTACGACACAAGCTTAATACTCATATTCTCGAGATCTCCCAAGATGCTAGGTTAGGTAATTATTATTTGTTTAAGTTGTCCTAAGGCTTCCTACTCAACACATCTGTAACAACGTTGGCCTTTCTTAGATGATATTAAATCTGCAGATCATAATACTTAAGCAACTCCAACCATTGTTTATATTTTAAACTTTGATGGTAGGTATAAATCTTACACGACACCCCGTACAAGTAATGTCTCCATATTTTTAGTGCAAAACCATTATAGCTAACTATTAATCATGGGTGGATAATTGTTTTCATAGAGTTTAAGTTACTAAGAGGCATAAGCTACTACTTTATCATCCCGTATTAAGACACAACCTAATCCATTCTTAGAGACATTACTGCAAATAGTGTATTCTTTGCCCTCTATTGGTAAGACAAGGATATGGGCAATAGTCAACTGCCTTTTCAATTCCTGAAATGTCTCCTCACATTTGTCCAAACACTTAAATTTAGTCATCTTCTTTAGCAAGTTAGTCAATGGGGATCTTATTTTCAAAAAATCTTTCACAACTCTCTTATTGTATCCAACTAACTTAAGAAAACTCCTTATTTCTGTAATATTGGGTGGCCAGGGCTATTCAGTAACCGACTTTATTTTCTATAGGTCAACTTTAATCCCTTCTTTGGAAATAAAATGCCCCCAAAACATCACCTTAGTCAACCAAAACTCACACGTTATCAGTTTGGTATATAGTTGGTGCTCTCTCAAAGTCTGTAAGACAGTCTTCAACTAGTTGGCACCGTCCTCCTTATCTTTAAAGCATATCAGAATGTCAGTGATAAATACCACCATAAATTTACCCAAGTAAGGCTTGAAAACCCTATTCAATGAGTTCCATGAATGCGACAGGGGTATTGGTAAATCTAAAGGGCATCATAGTAAATTCATAATGATCATATTTGATCTTAAAAGCAGCTTTGGTGATGTTCTCTAGTCTATTTCTAAATTAATGGCAATCAAGCTTTAAGTCAATTTTGGAAAACACTCCAACTCCTTGTAATTAGTCAAATAGATCATTTATCTCGGATAAAGCATACTTGTTCTTGAGAGTGAATTTAGTTAATTCTTTATAATCTATACCCTTTAGATTCCATCCTTTTTCTTCACAAATAAAATTAGGGTAGGATGACACACTTGGCCTAATAAGCCCTTTTATAGTTATTCATTAAGTTGGGCTATCAATTTCTTGGGCTCTATTAAGGCCATCTTGTATGGGGCTTTTGAAATAGGCTGTGTACTAAGGGCTAGCTCAATTTCAAAATAAATCTCTTGTTAACGTGGTAAATTAAGTAATTCTTCAGGAAAGACATATAGAAATTTACACACCACAGAGATGTTTTCTGTTTTCATCTCCTCCTCCTTAACCTTAGGGGCATAACATAGGTATCTGATATGCCTTCATAATTGAAATGGAAGGACCACCATAAAAGCATATGTGGCCCTTTTGGTCCTTGAGAGTGACTTTAAGGCTTTTACAATTAGTGTTTGCCCATGAGTGGTCAATTAATCCATCCCCAAGATTACATCAAATTCTGATAGGTCAAAATGAACTCAATTCCTAAGGAACTCATGCCCACCAATGCCAATAGGATCGTACATAAAGGATGGGAACACTCCACCACCACCTGCCCATTTGGCAAGCTAATTTTATGGTTGGCCCATACCTTGTCTTTTCTAAATTTAATTGTATTATAGTTTGGGTGGATATAAATGAAATGATGGAAACTAAATAAAATAAAACACAAAATGACATTAAATTTAGAGAGAGAGTTTTAGTGACTATTGTAGTAGAAACTACAGCTTCCTTTCTGCTCATCACGTACGCTCACCCTATAGTTGGAGGTCTAAGGGGTGGGGTCCCTTGATATGGTGCTGGCGGCCTCACAACTCTTTTTTCCTATACGCTTATATCTTCTTTGACACTTGATTAGAAATGATTGAATGCACATTAAAGGCCGAAAAGGCTCTCTTGGGATTATTAATGGCCTTCTTGAGTAAGCACTGCGAGGCATTTGAGCGTTTCCTTATACTTAGTTAATACTTGATTAATGCACAATTCTTTAAGAAATCGAGCATAGGGAGGCATTTGTTGAATATTATTAGGGAGGAAAATATTAATATTGATGTAAAAGAAAATCTCCTTATCTTATCAATATAGGATTAGGCCTTCTTCCCCTCAAGTCAGTTAGGAAATAGGAGAATAGGCTTGGAATCCATTGGTGAAGAAGTAACAGCGATACCTTAGGGGTGTAGAGTCAATGGTACTAGAAGGCTTATCTTTTGTAGATTCTTCCACATCCTTAGAAAGAGGGGGATTAAATTTGAAACATGATGAGAAACACATTCTTAGGAAGCGGCAGAATTAGAAGATAGGGGAGGGGACACATTCACATCATTTTCACCCATAAGTGTATTGACCTTCCTCCCTAACCTAAGAGTAATCACATCATTAAATTTTCTTACATTAACAAGTTCAAACAAAAATGAGAAGTTTCCCTTTTTGAATACACTTGGGATTGACTTGGAAAAGTTCGTTTCTCCCTACTTGACTTGGCAAGTTAAGCAGATTGTTCACTTATAGTCTTCATCATCCTCTTGTTAGACTCTTCTATCTCTCTCTTATCATTCTCTTCATATCATTTACACTCTTTGTCACTTTATCAATTTTGTAATTTCTTGGTGGGTGATGCATATCAAGCCTCAATCCAACTCTTAGCTACACCTTCATTCATACCAAAGGCCAAACTAACATCCCTTAGTTAAGAAGGTCATCGTTTTAACAGTACATTCAGGTTCCACTTGGCTTCTACCACCCAAACAATGTCCAATTGGGTCGTTCGTTGATTTTTTGGGAAGCTTAGGCCATCTACTTTAGGATAATGCAATAATTTTTGAATTATGTTGCATTTTATTTTCCTAAAGTGATGATAATCATAACTCCTACAATGCAAGTTTTTATTGGTAAACTTGCTGAATTTGGGTTAGGTTTAGAGCCTACTTGATGAGGTTGAATTAGTGCAAGTACAAGTTTTCCTGATTCTGTAAGATCTTTATTTTAGCCCTTCATGTTAAAATTTAGCATTGAATTTTAAATTTAGGAGAAATGATCAAAATACGGGGAGTGTGCACACAAATCCAATTTTGAAGCAATTTAGATTTTCGCCTTATTTGAGGTAGATGTAGTTATAATCCTTAGCACTACTTAATATTAGGTGAATCTCAATGCACCAAGGAAGAGGATTCAAATAGTAGAACTGCATTGGTGGAGTAGAGCCTTATAAAAGCTTCCTATAAGGTGAGGAAAATCATGGAAAAATGCAACTCATTATAGTTGTTATTATCTTAGCATTTCAATTTATTTTTCTAGGATATTTTGTAAGCCTCGTATTAGGCCAATCGTCCGACTAATGTATCAGCTAATTCCCTCAATTTTGTGTTTTTAAAGATCTATTCCCCTCCATGTATACTTAGCTTAAGTTGATTATGAAATAAAAGGCAAAAGGCCATCTTCTCTATAAAAAATCTCTACATCTTTATCTCTTAACTAAGAATTGCGACTAGAGTCTTTCCATTATAATTTCTCTTTGGTGGCTCTAAGCCTTTAGGAAAGGGTTTGGTGAGAAATTTCAATCTATCATTAGAATCTCATTTTTGGCCATAGATCTCACAATCTCATTAATTATTAGAGATCGAATCCAAAAAGGAGAATCTCTTTGTGTTGCATTTTCATATGAGTGTTAATCTTAGGATTTTTGAGGATTTATATTTATTAAGTTTGTATCAGAGCTAGAGTTCCTCTTTTGATTGAATGTTGAACTAAACCCTTATCGTTTTCTCAATTTCACCCCCAAAATCCACACGTTGGCTCTTCAAAAACTTTCTTCATTTACCCACCTTAATTAACCCTTATTATCCCACAAAGAACCCCTAAAATAGCTCAAACACGATTCCTAACCTAAACATAACCCAAAAACTCCATAAACAAGGCTTTATAAAAATTGCAAAAATATCTTGAGACAAATGCCACCACGGCCTGACCGTAGCAGTTGGTTTTTCCCTATGGTCACTCCTTTTCTCCCCCCAAACCCTTGGTAATCTCCATGACCCCTAGTTCCCTTGTTTCATCTGATACCTTCATTCATAGCTCTACCATGGCCAATGAAGAAGATTTCTCTCATTTTAGGAGCATTCTACTTAAGCAAACCCATAAATAAGAAGAGATAAAATCATCTTAAGCTTGAAGAGAAAGTGAGAAGACTTACAAGGGAGTTTGAACAAGTAAAGGGCTCCATTCCCACTGGACAGTGAAGCCATCACCATCGAGAATTCGATATTAGCCCTATTGATATTGCCTACTCACCCTCTTATAAAGATTATGATGATGAATATAAAGGAGTTAGAAGAAGAAGGAATCCAAGGGATGAGCTTAGGAATTTCAAGATAGAGTACTAGAGTTTGATGGGAACCTCAATTCAAAAAAAAAAAAAAAACTGGATTGGGTTGAATCTATGGAGAGGATCTCTAAACTTACAGAGTATAATGATGAAAAGGCTTTTAAATTGACTATTCTCAAGATAAAAGTGTATGCCTCCCTGTGGTATAAGAACTTAAAGAGGAATAGAGTAAGGGAAACTAAGTCTAATATTAAGAAATGGTCTAAGCTTAAGGAAAACATGGAAAAAAAGTCTCCTACCACCCTCTTACAAGCAAGAGCACTTCCTCAAGATCACTTCTCTTAGTTAATGGAACCTTAAGGTTGAAGAGTATATTACAAAAGTTTGAACAACTGGAAATGAGGGTTGAATTGAATGAAGAGCCTGAGCTTACAAATAGATTCATCAACAGTCTATCCTCTAATATTGCTCACAAGGTAGACGTGTAACCTATCTCTCAATTTGATGACATTTACAATTTAACTATTAAGTTTGAGAAACAACTCAAGTGTAGAAAACCTTTCCTAACTCCTTTCACAAATCGGTTTCATATGTCTAAAAAGGGCATTCCTCTTAAGACTGAGACCACTCCATCCCCTAGTAACGTCTTAGATAAGTGTAAGGGTATTGCTAGTAGGTCCCCAAAGAGGTTTGAAGGGAAGAAATACTTTAAATGTTATAGCTATGGTCATTTCCAAGCCAATTGCCCAAATATAAAGGCTCTTTCCATTAGAGAGATTGAAAAGATCCAAGCTCTTGAGGAAGAAACTGGTGATGCAAAGTTTGAAAATGAAGATTGCACTTTGGTCACTCTAGATATTGGGGAACTATTGGTGATCCAAAGATCACTTCATGTCAAAGAGGCTCCTTTTAAACCTAGCCAAAGGGAACAAATTTTTCATACTTGGTGTACAATTGGAGGTAAGCTATGTGAGCTCATCATTGATGGCAGAAGTTGCATAAATATAGCTTCATTGACACTTATCGACAAGTTCCAATTACCAACCAAGGTGCATCCAATCCCCTACACTCTTCAGTGGCTTAAGCAAGGGAGCAAGGTAACCATTTCTAAACAAGATCGGGCCATATTATGGCAAAGTGCTATGTGTTGTTCTCCATATGGATGCATATAATTTATTACTTCGTAGACCTTGGTTATATGATAATCATGTGATTCATGATGGTTAGGCAAGTACATATGCATTCAAGCATAAAGGTCATAGTCTTACTTTGGCTCCATTTCCCTCACCCAAGCCTCTCAAAACTAAATCGGGGAAGTGAAGTGAGAAAAACCTCTACATAAGTGAGACATGAGTAGAGAGACCCATTAGTAGGAGCAAACCTTTATTTGCCTTACTTACCATAGAATCAAACATAAGTGAGGTAGGGAAACCTGTACGCCATCTAACTTAATCATTCTTGAAAGACTTTGAGAATGTATCCCCCCATGATTTACCTCGATGGCCCTCTTGAAAGAAATTGAGCACCAAATTGTTCTCCTGATGTGTGCTCCCTTGCCTAACAAGTTGGCCTATCGATATAGTCCTAATGAGTTAAAGGAACTACAAAGGCTAGTCTAAGAGTTGCTTGACTATAAGTACATTAGGGAGGGCTTGAATCCTTGTTTACTTCCTACCCTTTTGGTACCTAAGAAAGATGTGACTTAGTGTAAGTGTGTCAAGCCTAGTTTTATAAACAACATCACCATTAAGTATCAGTTCCCCATTCTTCGATTGAATGATACGCTTAATGAATTGCATGGATCTAAGGTCTTCTCCAACATTAACCTTAAGAGTAGCTATCACCAAATTAGAATGAAATAAGGTAATGAGTGGAAAACTGCTTTCAAGACTAAGTATGGGCTGTGTGATTGGCTTCTTATACCTTTCATTAGAAAGTTTATTGTGGTGTATTTTGATGATATTTTGGTACATAACCGTGATGGAACTTATCATTTTGAGCATCTCTCCCAAGTCATTCAAGTCTTGAGACAACAAAAATCGTATCCTAAGCTTGAGAAATGTGTCTTATTCTCACCTTAAGCTGTTTTTCTTGGGTATGTTGTCTAAGGAGATGGCGTACAAGTGGATGAGTCCAAAGTTGAAGCCATCAAGAGTTAGCCTGTGCCTACCTCTATCATGAAAGTGAGGGAGCTCCCATGGCTTGGCATCCTTCTATGGTCGGTTCATCAAAGACTTTAACTTCATCATGGCCCCCTTGACTGAGTGCATGAAGAAGAGAAGTTTTAAGTGGACAAAGGCACCCCAAAGGGCCTTTGAAATAATTGAAAGCAAGCTATGCTCGACCATTATCTTAGCTCCACCCAATTTTAAGCTCCTTTTTGAAGTTGAATGTAATGCTAGTACTATTGGCATTGGGGTGACCCTCACCTAAGGTAAACGACCCTTGGTCTATTTTAATGAGAAGTTGATTGACCCCAAACTCAACTGCTCTACTAATAATAAGGGGTTTTATGCTCTCATCTGGGCTCTTACATATTAAAGTCACTACCTCAAACCTAAGCCCTTTGTGACACATTCAAATCACAAGGCCTTAACTTTCATCAATGGACAAGCCAAACTTAATTCAAGGCATGCCAAGTGGGTGAATTTTCTCTAATCATTTTCCTTTATTGACAAGTACAAAGATGGCAAGGAAAATGTGGTGGCTGGTGCACTCTCAAAAAGATACACTCTTCTCTCTATTCTCAAGGCCAAAATCTTAGGATTTTAGACCATCCAATATCTCTACAAAGAAGATGATGATTTCCAAAAAACTCACTGTAAACACCCAGGATCAAAACTCCTATATCTTACAGGATGGGTGTTCAACCATAAATTATGATATTTTATACCCTTTTATTACCTAATAATTGCTCGGAATAAATTTATTAAGTTAGAATTTTGATAATGTTTTTATTGATTTTATAGGAACTAGAAACGTTGTAAAGAAAATAAATAAATTCGCTCAAACAAGAGCAAGAATTAGATCATATTGAAGAGGGCAAGAAATAAGAAAAGAAAAAAAAAAAAAGCAGGCCTAGGCAGGCTCACATGCCCAAACTCGCCTCCTACCTTCTTCCTTTTTTCTCTCTCTCTCAGACCGAGCCAAAGCCCAATGTGCAAAGGCCCAGCCCATGTACCTTTTTCCTTCCCCCTTCTTAGGCCCTTTCTTCTGTCTCCCTTGAAACCCAGCCCCTTTTGCCCCCGGCCGCGGCCCATTCCTAGCCGGTCCTTTCTTTTTCTTTCTCTGGCCCAATCCAACCTTCATTTCCTTTTCTTCACCTAAGTCATCATGCATGGGGCGCATGACCAGTCCCCCCCCCATTCTTTCTTCTTCTTCTTCATTCCCCTACAACCCAGAACCCCGAGTACTGAAGCTCTGCACTGGTTCAGCTCCCACAACCGCAACTCTCTTTCTCTCCTCTTTCATCAATCAACCCATTAATTCCACCTTCTATTACTTGGCATCAATCATTAGTTTTACAGTTACAAGTTGAAGATTAACTCAAGTTTAACGTCATTAATAGGGGAAAAACAAGGGCTGCATTTTGGGTCTTAAAATAAGGGATCAAAAACAGAGATGACAGTAGAGGAGGGTTGAGAGTTTTCATCATTTTTTTTCTTTGCTGTCGTTGTGCATCAAAATTGAGTTTGACTAATTTGCTTTCATTTTTCATTATTTGGTTTTGAATTTGTTGCACTAGAAATTGAGCATTTGATATTTGGTTTGGGATTGCTTAATCTAGGTTCGACTCAAGACTAATTTGCTCATGTTCGTCTCTGTTGTGGTATGTGCTCAGTCCTTCTCAGCTTTAAAAATTTGGGCTCTCATTGTTGTTGGTGCAGCAATAGAATTCTGGTACTTTGACAGAGGTTAAAGGAGTTACGAGGTGAAGAAACAGAATTCTATTTTAGAAACAAGATTATGTTGCATTTGTGCCTTTTCTCACACTTGTTTTGCCTTGCTCAATTCAACGCGTAATTATTTGAGTTCATTTTTGTAATTAAGTAATTCATTGAGGTTGGTTTATAGTCATTAGTTTCTAATCCATCGAATTTTAGCATAAAGTGAACTTAATAGCCTTAATTCACAACCCATCCCTGATGACGGCACTTATAACTACTACAGCGATCAACTGTATGCTTGAGAAAATTACAAGAAGTTTTTGGCGTCATTGTCGGGGATTCTTTGTGAAATTCGGCTGCATCAAGTCATAGTTTGGTTATTCGAGTCGTTTGGGTTATTTTCATTTTAGTTTTATAATTGTGATTTTGGGTTTTGATTAAATCTTTATTTAGTTTTAGTAATTTAGTTTAGATTATTTTTAAATTAAGTTAGTATTTTTATTTTTATTTATATTAGTTTCATTTTGATTCTTAGAGGGTATTTATTGCTGAAAAATAGTACTAACCAAATCTGGTTTATGTGTAGCAAAAGAGGCAGAACTGAACAGAAAGGAAAAAAAGTAACATCAGTGAAGGATTTTCATCATTTTCAGATTCTATTCAAATTTTTTGGAGTATTTCTGGTATAATTTTTGCTGTGCTGATATTTTTTCGGATTTACCATAATTTTCGGAGTCCATACATAGTTTTCTGGAATTTTTGGGACTGTCTAAAATTTTCTATGATTTTTGGAACTAATATTTTGTTTGTAATATTCTGCACAGTTTTGGGATAGAAAAAATTCAAAAAAAAAATATATTCATGTCCCTTGTGAGTTGTTGAATTTACTGTGTATAAAGTTCTAATTTTAAGAGTTTTATTTTTTGTTTTAATGTTATTTTTCGAATTTGGCTTGTTTAGGTTTAATTTATTTTCTATATTCTTTTAGTTTATTTGTGTTTTTTTTGTTTTTGTGATTTTTCTAGGGTTGGATCATTTTCTATTTTTATTTTCTTTTAAGTTTGATTCACCTTTTGATTTTGTTTTCTGTTTTAAAAGAAAAGAAAACAAATTAGAAAAATCCAAAATCCAACAAAAATATAGAAATAAGAAAAAGACAAAAAAATGCAGCTTTTTGTGATGGTGTGGGATTTACATGACTTGTTAGGTTAGAGACCTTGAGAATAATAAACTTGTTAGCAGTGAATCTGACCCTAAGTTTTAACCCAAACTTGAAAGCAAGCCTAAATTAGAAGAAATGGCACAAGAAGGATCTTTGAGTGATATTTTGTATCATGCTAGGACTGCTTTGCCATCTTATTTTACTATAGCTGACCTAGGACCAAACATGACTTTCGAATTGGGACCTTACTATGTTCGAATGCTCCCTAAATTCATAGGTTTACAGGATGCTAATTTATTTTTGAGAGAATTCGAAGAAGTATGTTCTATGATGCATTTTCCTAATATCCCTATTGATTTTGTGTGAATGAAATTGATTCCTTTTGCTTGAAAGATTTTACTAAACGTTGGATGTACGGCTTGGCTACTAATTCTGTTAGTTCTTAGAATGATTTTGTAAGGTTATTCTTTAGAAAATATTTCCCTAATGCCAAAACTGTTAAGCTAAGGAATGAGATTAATCAATTTATGTAACTAGATCGAGAATCATTTTTTAAATACTTTGATAGGTTCAAACATTTGTTGGCCTAGTACCACATTATGGTTTAGACCAAACACGATTGTGCTAGATTGTATATGAAGGACTTGACCAATTGACTAGAACCATAGTAGAGTCCATGTGTTAGGGTGACGTTCTTTTTAAGAGTGTCATGGCTACTTGGGAATTTTTGGAGGACTTAGCTGAGAAGACCATGCAGTGGAAAACCGCTCATGATGACAGTAGAAGTTCTAGGTTTACAAGGGGCAGGTTGTGTTCTATCTCTGATGTAAGTCACTTAGAGTCTAAGATTGTTGTTTTACAAAACATGTTGAAGGGGTTGTCTCCCAAAATTCCCCAGTTATTTCAGACTTCTATCGTACCTTGTTCTCACTATCAGACCTTAGATCATTCTTTGAGTGGTTGTCCTTATTTTGCTCACCATTTAGCAACTGGATAAGAGCAAGCGAGTATAGCCTTCCAGAGACATAAGAATGACCCATTTTTCCTTTATTACAATCTAGGGTGGAGAAACCATCCTAACTTTTCTTAGAGTAATGGACCAAATATTGTGATTCCTAACTCCTAACCTGGAGTGTTTCATGGAAATAACTCCTAGCCCATCTCCTGTCCCTCTAATTCTTTTCAAAGACCGACTTTTTCAAGTGTGCCCAATGCTCCTAGACCTCTACCTCTTGTAGCTCAAGTTTAACTTTCTCTTAGTTACACTGACATTGATAAAATTGAGAGGGGAATTAGTCCTAATGTGGAGAGAATGATTAATGCTAATGTAGAAAGAATGATAAGAATGATGTCTGAACAGTTTTTTCAATTAGCATCATCTTCTAGGGAGCCACGTACTTTTCCAAGGCAACCAGAAGTGAACCCTAAGGGTCACTCATCTTCTTCTTCAAGTGCTAACCCTAGTGAGACTATGAAGAAAGCGAATACAGTTATATCTCTTCGATCTAGTCGAGAGATTGATAATTAAGTGAGAAATCCTAATGAGCCCTGTATATATGCTCACCGATTCTTTCAAAATTCTTCTTCTTTTTCTTCTTCTCTAGAAACTGGTTCATCTGGTAACCTGGGGGATGCTACTAATGGTGTCTCCAATGATTTTGATACTCTTCTACCTCCTACATCACTTTCTAAGAAAGAGGAGCTTAAGAAAAAATATTCTTCTGATTTAGCTGATCCTTAACTTCTAAGGATTCTTCTTCTCCTTTTTCTACTGGGAAAGTCCATAATCCTTTAATGCATTTTACCTATAGGCTTAAAAGGAAAGACCAAGTGTTGAGAAGATGAGAGAGACCTTCTCTCAAGTCAGAATCATGCTATTCAGCAAATGGCTCTATATGCTAGATTTTTAATGGATTATGTACCACCAAAAGAGCCACTAGTGTCCCTAAAAAGGCTTTCTTAGCCTCTAATGCTAGTTATATCCTTTCTCACTAGATTCCGGTGAAGTATGAGGACCTTGATTGCCCTATTATTTCTATAGTTATAGGGGACCAGCCTATTCACAGAGCTTTGCTTGATTTAGGAGCCGGTGTCAACTTGATACCCTTCGATGAGTATGAGAGGCTAGGGTTAGGTGAGCTGAAACCTACCAAGATGGTCATTCAATTAGCTAATAGATTGATCAGGTTGCCTAGGAGTATAGGTTAGGATGTGCTGATTATAGTGGGTAAATTTGTTTATCTGGTGGACTTTATTGTGATTGAAACTGAGAAGGTGTCCAATATGGCTAGTCAAGTCCCCATGATTCTAGGGCGTCCTCTCTTGGCCACTGTAAATGCCCTCACTAATTGTAGAAATGGTATGATAAGACTATCTTTTGGCAATATAACATTTGAATTGAACATCTCTAACATGCAAAGACAACCTTCTGGTTTTGATAATATAGGGTTTTCTACTCTCAATTGGGTGCAGGATTCTGTATTCGATGATGACTTTGATGATATATTTGCTACTGAGTATGAGTCATGTCTTCTTGATAATGAGCATAAATATGATGTATTTGAATTTGATGACTTATGCTCTACTGCTAACTCTCTGCTCACTGCTGTTTCTGAATCTACTCTTAAATTTGTTTTTCCTCATGCTCCTGAATTGAAACCTCTTTCTGACTCTCTCAAGTATGCATTTCTAGAACTCGATGAATCATTACCTTCCATTATTACTTCTGACTCAGACTGGGACCAAGAAAACAAATTGATTGCCTTGCTTAGAGTGAAGAAGGAAGCTATAGGTTGAACTTTAAGAGATATCAAGGGTATTAGTATTCCATTACGCAACATAGAACTCATTTGGAAGACAAGGCTAGGCTCTACTGAGACTGGCAAAGGCATTTGAACCCAACTCTACAGGAAGAAAGTACTAAAGTAGATAGCCCATAGGATTATTTATCGTATTTTGGATAGTGAGTGGGTTAGATGATGGAGACCATCAAGCCAAGGCATCCAATGCCACTGAGGAAGACAAGGAGGGTCAGAGGAGTGTCAAGGAGGACAAGGAAATCCACGCCATGGTCAGAAATTCCTTAACTCATAACCATATCCTACTGTCCAGTTCGACCGAAAATAGGCCCAGTTTTGTGCACCTTTTGTAGGAAGAAGACCTTGGGAATTCTAATAGGAATCTTCACCCTTGTCAAGCCTAAGAAGTCAGCTTTCAAATAAAAAAAGTTTCAAGTTATTTGGAGTCCATTTGGTTGATCAAATACAGCCCACAATTAAACCGGCCAGAATCCAGTTCAGTTTGGACCACCTGGCTTCTACGGCCCATTTCTCCTAAACGGCTAATTCAAATCCAGTGAAACTTTTTGAAAATAGACTCTTCAAGCTTTCATTTGACTCCTGAATCATCGAATTTGGATCACAAACAAGAGAGTTATGGCACATCGAATCTGGCCCTGCTGCTATGTGAACACGCTGACAACCAGGAGCAATTAATGCATGAAGAAACTTCTGTTCAAGGGACTTAAACCACGTCCCTCTTACTCCTAAGGCTGATACATCATGTGCTAGGTGGGAAAATGAGTTTAATCTAGTCTCCAAGCTGATGATTCATGGTTCAAGACATAATTATCCATGATACTTTGTTTTAGTTTCCTTGTACTTTGTCTCTTGCATTTCCTATGTTAGCCTAGCAATTTGTGTTTGTGTCTTTTCATATGTAAGGCCAGCCCTATAAAAGGGCCATAGCTGAGTTTGTTTTGGATCAAGCAATTATCAAGTATCAAGTAAATTCCAAATTGAGTCCAAACACTCTTTCTCTCACAAAACCCTAGTTCTATATCTTGAGGCTGGCCCCTCAAGTGGTGTTCTAGGTCTCCTTGTATCAATTAGGTGGTGATTCAATTTTGTGTCCTAATTGGTCTAAGGAGATTGCCCAAGTTCTTAGCAAGAGTGACTCCTTTTGGATTATCCCTTGTCTTAAGATCTTGCCTATCTATCCCTTGCTTGCATTCACTATCTTTCCAAGTTACAAATTTGTTGCTAGCATACGTGAGCCTTGTGTGTTTGGAGTGATTGGTGCGGTTACATACATCATTTGGTATCAGAGCTTAGGTTACAATCTTGGCCGAGCATCCATCCCAAAACACATTCCCAAACACAAACACATAATCCTCAAAGAACCCATATATATGTCGGCCAGAATGTCGTCTAGTGTCACTCCGGAACAAGTTGCCGAGCAAGCTCTTAGAGAAAAGGTTGAGATGGAGGCCCAAGTTAAGTACCCCCAAACTCAACTCGACTAACTTTTAGAAGAGAAAAGGAGGTGGACAAGAACCCCTAATAGCTACCACACCCGTTTTGATTCTGATGAGTCCAAGAGGGAGGAAAACAGCATCCAAAGGAATTCAAGTGAAAGAGGCTCCATTAGAAGACCCCATGGAAGGCGTGAAGGCAGCTATGGTGACTTCAAAGTTGATATCCCTAAATTTGACGGCCAACTAGATCTGGATTACTTCTTGGATTGGCTTCAAACCGTTGAGAGAGTCTTTGAATATAATGACATTCTAGAGGACAAGAAGGTAAAACTTGTTGCTCTCAAGCTTAGAAAGTATGCATCCATTTGGTGGGCTAACCTAGTGGCTAAAAGAGCTAGAAAAGGAAAGGGGAAAATCAAAACTTGGACTAAAATGAGGGACAAACTTAAATCTAAGTTTCTACCTTCTTATTACCTTCAAAACAACTACTTGAGACTTCATCATCTGAAACAAGGGAACAAGAGTGTAGAGGAGTACACTAGGGAGTTTGAACAACTCCTATTGAAATGTGATTTGACGAAAGATGATGCTCAAACTATGGTGAGGTATTTAAGTGGGTTGGTTGAACATATTGCTCATGTTGTTAAATTGCACCCCTATACTTCCCTTGATGACTTAAGCTCTTTGGCCTGCAAAGTTGAGCAACAAAGAAAATCCAAAGGAAAGGGAGCCCTGTCCAAGCCTACCCCACGGCCTTTTCCCTCTCAAAGACCACCTTACTTTACCCCTAAACCTCAAACCCCTCCACTATCCAAAAATACCCCCCCTAGCGTCCCCATAGCCTCCACAAAATTACCTCCCAAGCCCAAGGAAAAGATCCGATGTTTTAGATGCCAAGGCCTAGGGCACATTGCTTCTGAATGCCCTAACAAAAGAGTGATGCTGAATATCAAGCTTCTTTTGAGGAGCCAAATGAGGAGGAAGAAGAAGGAATGGAGGTGTACTTGGCTGAAAATGTAGAGGAAGTCGAGGAGGGACCAGACGAAGGCGAACTTTTAGTGATTAGGAGAGCTTTGAGTGGCTTTGCTACTCAAGATGACATGGAGCAAAGAGAGGCCATTTTCCACACCAGATGCACCGTGGGAGGCAAGGTATGCTCACTCATCATTGATGGTGGGAGTTGTGCTAATGTTGCATCCAAAACCGTGGTGGACAAGCTCAAACTTACGGTCACACCCCATCCCAAGCCCTACACTATTTAATGGCTCAATCAGGGTAAGGGTATGCAAATCTCTTCTCATTGTCTTATTTCTCTTTCAATTAGCAAGAACTATAAAGATGAAATTTGGTGTGATATTGTGCCCATGGATGCTTGCCATATCTTATTGGGGAGACCTTGGCTCTTTGATAGAAATGTCATGCATGATGGCCAGATGAACACTTATACCTTCTATAAAAACCACAAAAAGATCACCCTAACTCCTCTCAAATCCTCCCCCTCTCCTAAACCCAAAGACAACCCCCATATGGATGTCTTCCTTACCACTCTTCTAAAATCCCAACACCATGAATTTGAACCTTTTAAAGAGTTGATTTTGATGCAGTCAGAACGGCCAGAGCCTACTACCCATCTCATCCTTTATTTACCCCACTTCTCTAAACCTTCCAGCATGTCCTTCCACAAGAAATCCCTCACGGTCTACCACCACAAAGGTCTATCTAACACAAAATAGACCTTATTCCTGGCTCTACTCTCCCAAACAAACTGGCCTATAGAATGACCCTACAAGAAACTCAAGAAATACAAAGGCAAGTGGATGATCTTCTCTCCAAGGGATTGATTAGAGAGAGTTTGAGTCCATGTGCTGTCCCGACCTTACTTGTGCCTAAGAAGGATGGGAGCATGAGGATGTGTGTGGATAGCAGTGCAATCAACAAGATTACAATCAAATAATGCTATCCCATTCCAAGGTTAGAGGATTTACTTGATGAACTTCATGGAGCCACCATCTTTTCTAAGATTGATCTTAGAAGTAGCTACTACCAAATCAGAATATATGAAGGAGATGAATGGAAAACGGCTTTCAAGACCAAGGGAGGCTTGTATGAATGGTTAGTCATGCCCTTTGGCTTGACTAATGCCCCTAGCACCTTCATGAGATTGATAAACCAAGTACTCAAACTGGTGATTGGCAAATTTGTTATTGTCTATTTTAACGAGATACTCATTTATAGCCGAAGTGAGGAGGATCATGTTCAGTATCTCCATGAGGTACTCACCATCCTATCCAATGAGAAGCTTTATGGAAACCTTGAGAAGTGTCATTTCTTCACTCCTCAAGTGGTCTCTTTGGGCTATGTTGTTTCTGCCCAAGGGATTTATGTTGATGAAAGCAAAATAAAGGCCATCCAAGAGTGGCCAGTACCTACATCAATTCACCAAGTTTGGAGTTTTTATGGCTTAGCCTCATTCTATAGAAGATTTGTGAAAGATTTTAGTACCATTGTTGCCCCTATGACCGAGGCGCTAAAAGGCAAAAGCTTTGAGTGGTCAGATCAAGCCCAATTTGCCTTTGAAGAGATCAAGAGGAGGCTCACAAGTGCACCCGTTTTGGCCATGCCTGATTTTTCCAAGATCTTTGAAGTGGAATGTGATGCTTCGGGAGTTGGAGTTGGGGCTGTCTTGTCCCAAGAGAAGAGACCTATAGCCTACTTTAGTGAAAAGCTAAACGAGGCTAAAAGGAAGTACTCTACCTACGACAAGGAGTTCTATGCAATAGTCCGAGCATTGGAGCATTGGCGGCACTACCTAGTTGGAGGAGAATTCATTTTACATTCCGATCATGAGGCCTTGAAATACATTCAAGGGCAGCACAAAGTCAATCTAAGGCATGCTAAATGGGTTGAGTATCTCCAATCCTTTCACTTCATAATCCATCACAAAGCTGGCAAATTGAATAAAGGAGCGGATGCACTTTCAAGGAGGTATCTCTTAGTTTTTGTTTTAAGTACTAAAGTTCTTGGCTTTGAGATTGTGAAGGACGTGTATCCTACTGATGAAGACTTCAAAGAAATACATGAGAAGTGTTCCAAGCATGCTCAAAGACTGTTTCATTTGGAAGAAGGTTTCTTGTTCAAAGGATCCCGGCTTTGTATCTCTAAGTGTGGCTTTAGGGAACTTCTTATTCAAGAGCTTCATGGAGGGGCTCTAGCTGGACATTTCGGGGTAGAGAAGACTTGTGGCATGCTTAAAGAACACTACTATTGGCCGCACATGTCCAAGGATGTTGACCACTTTGTGAAGAGATGCTCCATATGTCAAATGGCCAAGAGCCATGTCTCACCTCAAGGCCTATACTCTCCTCTTCCCGTACCTCAAGCTCCATGGGAAGATGTGAGTTTAGACTTTATCACGGTATTACCAAGAACTCAAAGGAATAAGGATTTAATCATGGTAGTGGTAGATCGATTTTCCAAGATGGCTCACTTCATCCCATGCCATACCACTAATGATGCTTCCCACATTGCTAATCTCTATTTTAGGGAGATTGCAAGACTCCATGGTATTCCCAAAAGCATAGATTCGGATAGGGATAGCAAGTTCCTTAGCCATTTTAGATCACTTTATAGAGGAAGATGGGTATTCAACTCAAATTCAGCACCACTTGGCACCCCCAAACCGATGGACAAACAGAAGTGGCTAATAGGACTTTGGGCACCTTGCTTAGGGTCCTTGTCAATAAGAGTATAAAAGGGTGGGATGAGTTGCTACCCCATGCGGAATTTGCCTTCAATCGAGCACCTAGCAAGGCCACCCACCTCTCCCCTTTTCAAGTAGTGTATGGACAGAATCCAAGGAGTCCATTGGATCTCACTCCCATTCTAAATCCCACCAAATTCAGTTGGGTGGCCGAGAAGAGAGCCAAGGAGATTTACGACTTGCATATTTAAGTGCGAGATAGGATTGCTAAGTCCAATGAACAAGCCATGAAGCAAGCAAACAAGCATAAAAGAGAAGCCCATTTCCAGCCAGGAGACTTGGTATGGATCCATTTGAGGAAGGAAAGGTTTCCTAACAAGCGCAAATCCAAGCTAATGCCGAGATCAGTTGGTCCTTTTGAGGTCCTTGAGAAAATTGGCCCCAATGCCTACAAAATTGACCTTCCTAGTGACTATGGAGTATCCGCCACCTTCAATGTGGCTGACCTCAGTCCATATTATGATGAGCATGAGGAACTTCCAAGTTTGAGGTCAAACTCAAATCTAGCCAGGGAGAATGACAGAGACCATCAAGCCAAGGCATCCAATGCCATTGAGGAAGACAAGGAGGGTCAGAGGAGTGTCAAGGAGGTCAAGGAAATCCACGCCATGGTCAGAAATGACTTAACTCATAACCATATCATACTGTCCAGTTCGACTGAAAACAGGTCCGGTTTTGTGCACCTTTTGCAGCAAGAAGACCTTGGGAATTCTAATGGAAATCTTCACCTTTGTCAAGCCCAAGAAGTCATCTTTCAAATAAAAAAAGTTTCAAGTCGTTTGGAGTCCATTTGATTGATCAAATACAGCCCACAAGTAAACTAGCCAGAATCCAGTCTAGTTTGGACCAATTGGGTTCTACGGCCCATTTCTCCCAAACGGATAATCCAAATCTAGTGAAACGTTTTCCATTGGAAAATAGACTCTTCAAGCTTTCCTTTGACTCATGAATCATGGAATTTGGATCACAAACAAGAGAGTTATGGCACATTGAATCTGGCCCTGCTGCTGTGTGAACGCGCTGAAAACTAGGAGCAACTAATGCATGAAGAAACTTCTGTTCAAGAGACTTAACCCACGGCCCTCTTATTCCCAAGGCTGATACATCATGTGCTAGGTGGGAAAATGAGTTTAATCTAGTCTCCAAGCTGATGATTCATGGTTCAAGACATAATTATCCATGATACTTTGTTTTAGTTTCCTTGTACTTTGTCTCTTGCATTTCCTATGTTATCCTAGTAATTTGTGTTTGTGTCTTTTCATATGTAAGGCCAGCCCTATAAAAGGCCATAGCTGAGTTTGTTTTGGATCAAGCAATTATCAAGTATCACGTAAATTCCAGATTGAGTCCAAACACTCTTTCTCTCATAAAACCCTAGTTCTATATCTTAAGGCTGGCCCCTCAAGTGGTGTTCTAGGTCTCCTTGTATCAATTAGATGGTGATTCAATTTTGTGTCCTAATTAGTCTAAGGAGATTGCCCAAGTTCTTAGCAAGAGTGGCTCGTTTTGGATTATCCCTTGTCTTAAGATCTTACCTATCTGTCCCTTGCTTGCATTCACTATCTTTTCAAGTTACCAATTTGTTGCTAGCATACCTGAGCCTTGTGTGTTTGGAGTGATTGGTGAGGCTACATACATCATTAGACATGTTCAATTTGTTCCTAAGAAGATCGGTATTATGGTGATTAAGAATGACAAGAATGAGTTAGTCCCTACTTGAGTCCAACCTGGGTGGTGTATGTGTATCGATTACAGAAAATTAAATGCTACCACTAGGAAATACCATTTTCCCCTTTCCTTGCTTGACCAAATGTTAGATAGGTTGGCTGAACACTCCTTTTACTGCTTTTTAGATGGATATTCTGGCTACACCGAGATCTCTATTATTCCTATGGATCAGGGGAAGACTACTTTCACCTGTCTATTTTGGACTTATGCCTTTAGAAAAATGTTGTTTGGGCTGTGTAATGCCCTTGCTATGTTTCAAAGATGTATGATTTTCATTTTCTCAGCTCTAGTTGAGCAGTGCGTGGAAATTTTCATGGATGACTTTTCTGTGTTTGGATCTTCTTTTGATGATTGTCTGTCTAATCTGAGAAAAGTCTGGAAAAGGTGTAGGGAGAAAAACTTAACTTTGAACTGGGCAAATTGTCACTTCATAGTTAAGAAATGAATAATCTTAGGCCACATTATTTCTAGAGATGGGATTGAGGTAGACAAGGCTAAGACTGATTTGATTGTTAATCTTCCCCTCCCACTTATGTGAAAGAAGTAAGGTTGTTCCTTGGACATGCTAGCTTCCATCATCCTTTTATTAAGGACTTTAGTAAGATAGTAAAGCCCTTGACCAACTTGTTAGCAAAGAATGTGCCATTTCACTTCTTTAAGGAGTGTCTTGTGGCATTTACTAAGTTTAAGAAAGCCTTAACCTCTGCTCCCATTCTTCATCCTCCTATCTAGGAAGCACCATTTGAGTTGATCTGTGACGCGTCTGAGTATACTATTGAGGTTGTTCTAGGATAGCATAGAAGCCCCATGTTATTTACTATGCTAGTCACACTTTGAATGATGCCCAACTGAACTATACTGTTACTGAACAAGCTGTGATCTTTGGCTTTGAGAAATTTAGACCTTACCTGATTGGGTCTCATGTGATTGTTTATAATAACCACTCTGCTCTTAAGCACCTTTTTTCTAAGGAGGATGCTAAGCCTAGACTTGTGATATGGATCTTACTTTTGCAAGAGTTTGACTATGAGATTAAGGATAAGAAAGGTTCTGAGAACCTTGTAGCTTACCATTTGTCTAGGATTCTCTATGATAGAGATAGTGAGTTCATTATTTCTGAATGCTTCCCTAATGAGCAATTATATCCTATCCCCTTTAATCCTTGGTATGCTAATATTGTGAATTACCTAGTTCTAGTAGGAGCCCTGAGGGTCAGACCAAGAATGATAGAGATAGGATCTTCTACCTTGCGAAATTCTTTGTTTGGGATGACCCTTATTTGTTTAAGTACTGCTCTATCAAGTCTTTAGGAGGCGTATTCCTGATAATTAGGTGAGAAATGTCCTTTCTTTTTGTCATGTGGGGTAATTTTAGTGGTGGGAAGACTGCAGCCAAAGTTTTTCAATGCGGTTTCTATTGGCCCATTTTATTTAGGGATGCTTTTGAGTATTGTAGAGGTTGCCCTAGATGCGAATAGCTGGGTAGAATAAGTAAAAGAGATATGATGCCACTGAATCCCATCATTGTGGTGGAGATTTTCGATGTGATCCTCTTTCGGGAATGAGTACATTTTATTAGCTATGGACTACTTTCATAAGTGGGTTGAGGCCATCTCTTCTAGGACCAATGACGCTAAGGTGGTTGTAAAGTTCCTTAGGGAGAATATCTTTACTAGATTTGGCAAGCCTCGTGCTATCATTAGTGATCAGGGTACCAATTTCAACAACAGGTTTTTTGATGCCTTACTGAAGAGGTAATCCATAGTCTATAGGCTTGCTAGGCCCTATAATCCCTAAACTAGTGGCCAAGTTAAAGTGTCTAATTGGCAAATCAAATAGATTCTAGAGGAGACAGTGAGTAGAAACAAAGATGATTAGGCCGACAAGTTTGTAAATGCTCTTTGGGCATGTAGGACGACTTTCAAAACTCCCTTAGATATGTCACCTTATAGGGTTGTTTATGGTAAGCCTTATCATCTCCCGGTTAAGATAGAACATAGAGCTTAGTGGGCCATTAAGATGCTCAATTATGACTTGATTGAGGCCAGTGAGGAGAGCAGATTGTAACTGATTGAGCTTGATGAGATACGAGCTGAGGCTTATGAGAATGCTTGATCTTACAAAGACAACGCTAAGTTATTTCATGATAAACATATTCTTAGGAAAGAGTTTTCCCCATGAATGAAAGTACTCTTACATGACTCTAAGCTCCATTTCAGGAAAATTGAGGTCCTGATGGATGACTCCTTATATTTTCTCATGTGTTTTTCCTTACGGTGTAGTCAAAATTCAAGATCCTAAGAGTGGAGCTAAATTCAAAGTACATGGCCAAAGATTGTAGCAATTTCTAGAGCTTCCAAGTAAAGAAGATGTGGAGTGTCTGATATTCCACGAGCAGAGTCCTAATCGGTGATTGTGATGCTGAGATAGCTCGGGTGTAGTTAGCACCTGACCCGATTTACTAGAAATTTGTTTCCTTCCTTTTTCTTTCTCTAATTTTTCTCTTATTTGTTTTTCTATAGTTGGTTGCTTTTCTTTTTCTCTTATGTATGTATATTGTACATTTGTTTTTGAGTCATGCCCTTTTTATTTTTGAGTCTTGTTTTGTATATTTGTTTTTTCTTGTTAGTTTTTATTTTCTGTTTTTTGTCTCCTTTCACTTCCAATGAGGACATTATGAGTTTTAGGTGTTGGGGTAGGGAAACTGTGAAAATTTAAGAAAATGAAAGAAAAACGAAAAATTTTTGAAAATCAAAAAAGATTTTTTGTTTTATTTTTAGGGAATATATATGCTATTTCTAATCGTCCATGTTCTCTTATACCTTAGTATTAGGTTATATATAGATGTAGTATGCATTGTATAACATTCATAAAGTGTGATGTTTGTATACGATCGTAACCCTCAACATTATTTCTAAGCAAGCTTGACTTTAGGAGATGAACCTATGAGATTTTGAGCCTTATAGACTAATTCATCAATTTAGTCTCACATTTTTTATTCATGTGTGTCTCTTCCATGACTACAGCTCTAAAACTTGCTTTGATTCTCTTTAAATTACATTTAGCATATGCATTATGATAATATGATAGAGGCATTTATTTGTTTTTGTGAGCTACTTAGCCAACTTGCCACCCTTGTTTAGAATGTTTTACCCTTTGTAACTCATTTAAGCCTTGATCATTTTTGTTGTGAACTCTTCATTTTAGCTCTTGGTCTAAATACATTTCCTACCTCTAAGCAAAGGCTAGTGGGGCAACACTTCATTGTTTGACGGGTAACTTTTGGATATTTTGTGAATTTGGTGGTTGATTTTGGTATATGAGGGGATGTATCATGGTAATTATTGGGAATTGAGTTGTATCGCTCTTGTACATGTCATTCATTCATTTTCTTCTTGAAAAAAGAAGAAAGAGGAAAAAGGAAAAAGAAGCAAGCAAAATGAAAAAAAAAGAAAATGTTTCCATTTAAAAAAATGAAAAAAAAAGCTGGAAAAAAAAATTCAAAAAAAGTTGTGAATAAGAGTGTTTGACATAGATGTTTGATTATGTGTATTCATTTCCAATGGTCAATTTTAATTGGGTTGTGTTATTATTTTGTGTTCGGGAGAGTGTGCACACATCATAATTGGTGTAAGTGCTGGCTGAAGCCATGGCTTTTAACTCTGCATTTTTCAAATAATTTGTCCCTCTCACAACCCTTGCCGTTAGCCCCATTACGGCCCTGAAAAGTTCTCTTGATTATTGTTTTACATATTACATTTTAGTGGTGGAGAATCGAGAACCTTAATAAAAATTTGGCTTATTTTGACGAAATTTCCCGACGGAAAATAGGTTCGCTGGAATTTCCAATGGAATTCCAACAGATTCTGATAAATTCGCTGGAATTTCGACGGACCTTATCCCGACAGAATTCTGACGGAATTTCCGTCTAAAAATAATGAAAATTTTCAAAAACGTTTTTTTGACCCCGACTTGAATGGAGGGAAAATTCAAAATTTTTTGAATATTCCAATGGAAAAATCCGACGGAATATTCCGAAGGAATTTCTCTTATAAATTTCACTCCATACTTCATTTTTCGACGCTCATCTTGTAAAATAGAAAGAGATAGAGAGAGAGGGAGCACTGCCGCTTACCATCGCTCCACTGCCGCTTGCTGCCATTCCACCGCCGTCACCTCATCGTGCCGTCACTCATCATCGACTTTTTGAGTAGGTTTTCTCGTGTGTAATTTGTACAAATTTATAGTGAATTAAGTATCTAGGTCGAATTTAATAATTTGTATAATTAGTTTGCATGTAATTATGTAAATTTAATAGTTTATATAGTTAGTTTGTTACGTTGATGTTAGTTTGTTAGATGATAATTTATTCTCAATTTTACACTTAATTGTTAAATAATATAATTTTTATTAATTAAGCATAATTTAACGCTAATATCAATTTAACGCCAATGATGGGAATTTATTGGGTGTCAGATACATTAGAAAATGTTTTTGTAGTTGGGTACTATGTTTTTTAATTTTTAGATAAAATTAAAAAATGTTGACGAACTTCCAACAGAATCCGACAAGTTGTGACGGAATTTTCAATGGAATCCGACGGGTTCTGACGGAATCCGCAAAAAAATCAATTTGTTTGAAATTTTTTTCTGAGCTTTTTTTGCATACGGCGAATGAGTCCGTCGACCGCCTTAATTCTGTCGGAATTCCGTCATAGAAGGAGTTCGATGGACTTGCAATTTCCGTCAGAACGCATTCCCGACCGGTCTTATTCCGATGGACATTATCAGATGGAATATCCATCGGAAAATTATTTTTCTGACGGAAAATATTGCTTTTTCCATCGGAAAAAGCTAATTTTTTAGTAGTAAAGCATATGGTAGTTTGTTTGATTGGAAGAGAATTAAGTGAACCTTGTTATATTTTAAACATGTGAGTAGGAGTGTTCTACATTTTCCCTAATGAGAGGTTCTACCAGTTACGCTTGTACATAATTTCCAATCAGTGTGCAAGATTTGCGCATATATGTCACTAGTGGGGATTAAGGGTTTCTTAATGTGTGCATTGCGTTTATACGTGATCTAGTGCTTTGGTTGCTTGGGTGATGTGTTGGATGAGAATGTGTATATATTTTCCCCGGTGTTGTATATATAAATTTTTGAAAAAAAAAACCCCAAAAAGATTTTTGATTTTCTATTTTTTATGTTCTTTTATAGATTTTGTGGGCATATCTTCTACAAAACTTCACGAGATCATACTCATTCACTAAGGGAAACCTAGGATTTCAAAGGGCTTATTACACATGTTAATTGTAACCGTGATTTCTACAGAAGTGAGTTAGGATTTTATTTCTTTTACCAGGATTTTTAGTTTTATTTTACTTGAAGACGAGTAAAACTTAGGCGTGGGGGTATTTGTTCAACCATAAATTATGATGTTTTATACCCTTTTATTATCTAGTAATTGCTCGGAATAAATTGGTTAAATTATAATATTGATAATGTTTTCATTTATTTATTATTAACTGGGAACACCATGAAGAAAATAAATAAATTTACAGGAACAAGTGCAAGAGTTGGATCAGATTGAAGAGGAAAAGGAACAAGAAAAGATGAAAAAACAGGCCCAGGCGAGCTCCCAGGCCCAAACCCACCTCCTGCCTTTTTCCTTTATTTCCTATCTCGGACCAGGCCGAAGCCTAGTGCGCAAAGGCCCAGCCCGAGATCCTTTTTCCTTCAGTCTTCTTAGACCCTTCCTTCTCTGTCCCTCTGAACCCGACCCCCTTTGCCCCAATTCGCAGCCGGTCCTTTCTTTTTCTTTCTTTGGCCCAATCCAACCTGCTTTTTCTTTTCTTCACTTAAGCCGTCACGCATGGGGCGCGTGAATAGTCCTCCCATCCTTTCTTCTTATTCTTCGTTCCCTTGCAACCCCGAACCCCGAGTATCGAGACCCTACGCTGGTTTAGGTTCCACAACTGCAACTCTCTTTCTCTCCTCTTTCTTCAATCAACCGATTAATTCCACCATTTGTTACTTGACATTAATCATTAACGGCTTGAATATTAACTCAAGTTTAATGTCATTAATAGGGGAAAAAGAAAGGCTGTGTTTTGGGTCATAAAATGAGGGGTTGAAAGTAGAGATAAGAGTAGAGGAGGGTTGAGAGTTTTCATTGTTTTTTTTCCTTTGCTGTCGTTGTGCATCAAAACTAAGTTTTAACATTAATTTGCTTTCGTTTTTCATTGTTCGGTTCTGAATTTATTGTACTTGAAATTGAGCATTTGATATTTGGTTTGGGATTGCTTAATCTCGATTCAACTCAAGACTAATTTACTCCTATTCGTCTATGTTGTGGTGTGTGCTCAGTCCTTCTTTAACTTTGAAAATTTGGGCTCTTACTATTGTTGGTGCAACAACAGATTTCTGGTACTTTGACTGAGGTTGAAGGAGTTAGGGGGTGAAGAAACAGAATTCTGGTGCATAAACAGAATTCTCGTTTGTGCCTTTTCTCACACCTGTTTTGCGTTTCTTAATTCGATGCATAATTATTCAAGTTTAGTTTTTTAATTTAGTAATTCATCGAGGTTGCTTTATGGTCATTTGTTTCTAATCCATTAAATTTTAGCATAAAGTGAATTTAGTAGCCTTAATTCACAACTCGTACCTGACAACGACACCTGTAACTACTGCGGCGATCAACTGTATGCTTGCAGAAATTATAACAATGGGAATCTCTTCAAGCACAAGCTGTGTGTTTCTAGGGGCTCTCTAAGGGAGTTAATTATGATAGAGGCCCATGCTGGTGCATTGGGAGGTCATTTGGGCATTTAAAAAAAATAATTGAGATCATAAAGGAGAGCTTTTATTGGCCTAGGATGAAAAGTGATGTCTATGAAGTTATCTCCAAGTGTGTTACATGTCGTAGACCCAAAAGCACCTTCCAGCGCTTCCAACACCAAATGGCCCTCGGAAGATGCGAGTGTAGATTTTATTTTGGGTTTATCAAGAACACAGAGGAGATATGACTCAATCATGGTTGTGGTTGACTTGTTCTACAAGATGGCCCACTTCATTCAGTGTTACAAGAGTGATGATCATTCTCATATTGCTCTTTTTATTTCAAGAAAGTCATCAAGCTACATTGAGGGCTAAGAAGTATCGTCTCTGATTAAGGCACCAAATTTCTTTCCTTTTTTTAGGTTGGAGGTTGTTGGGATCCAGCTCTTACTTTGCACTACTTGTCACCCTTCAACTGATGGGTAAGCAAAGGTTACCAACTGAACCCTATCTACTCTCCTCAGAGGATTGGTGAGCAAGGACCTCAAGGAATTGGATCTAAAGCTCCCTTATATTGAGTTTGCTTACAATCAGGCTCTTATATATGCTACATCTCACTCTCCTTTTGAAGCTTGTTATGGAGTTAATTGTCTCACCCCAATAGACATTCTTCCTCTTCTCATTGATCATAGAGTCAGATTTGGGACCTAAGAAAGAGTTAAGGAAACGACAAAGCTCCATGAGTAAATTTGAGCTTAAATAGAGAAGGTTATTGCCACTTGTAAGGCTACAACAAATAGGCATCGAAAGTTCGTGGTTTACAACCCAGGATATTTGGTATGGTTGCACCTAAAGAAGTAGAGATTCTCTTTTAGGAGGTAAAATAAACTGATGGCTCGAGGAGAAGGCTTTGGAAATGTGCATGAATGACTTGCAAACAATACCTATAAGATGGAGCTACTTGGAGACATGCATGTGAGCGCCACCTTCAATCTAGGTGATCCAGCTCCTTATGTAGAGGATGCCTTCAAGGATTTAAGGGCACATCCTTCTCATGACTGAGAGGTTAATGCATACCAAGCCCAAGCCAACTCTTGGCTAGACTCCCATCCATACCAACGGCCAAACCAACCTGCCTTGTTTAAGAAGGCCACTACTCTAGCACTAGATCTGGGTTTGATGTGGCTTTTCACTACCCAAATGATGTCAAATTAGGTCATTCCTTGCCTTTTGAGGAAGCGTAGGCCATCTATCTTAGAATAATGCAATAAATTTTTGAATTAGATTGCATTTTATTTCTTTAAAGTGATGAAAACCACAACTCCTACAATGCAGGTTTTTATTGGAGAACTTGCTGAATTTGGATTAAGTTTGCATACTACCTCTGAGGCCCAATTAATACAAATCTAAGTTTACTAATTTTTGAAGATGTCTACTTTATACCTTTGGGTTAAAATTTGGTATTGGATTTTAAATTTAGGAGAAATGGCCAAAATAGGGGGAGTGTGAATAAAAATCTTATTTTGGAGTAATCTAGATTTTGGCCTTGTTTGAAGTGGATGCAGTTGTAATCCTTACGATTACTTAATATGGGGTGAACCTACACACACAAGGAAGAGGGTCCAAGTGGCGGCAGCCCTATAGGTAGAGTACAAACTTCTAGAAGCTTGCTAGAAGTTTGGGAAGAAATCCTAGAAAAATGCAACTCATTATGGTTGTTATTATCTTAGCATTTTGATTTATTTTTTTGGGGATGTTTTGTAAGCTCCGAATTGGTCATTTTCCCCAGTAATGTATTAGCTAATGTTCTCAATTTTGGTATTTATGACCCATTTCCCTCCATGCATACTCAACTTGAGTTGATTATAGAATGAAACGAAAAAGGTCATCTTCTCTCTACGAAATCTTTACATCTTTATCTGGTAAGAGTGGTGATTAGAGTCTTTCCTTATAATTTCTCTTTGGTGGCTTTAAGCCTCTAGGAGAGGAATTTGGCAGAAAATATCACTCAATGATTGGGATCTCATTTTTGGGCACAAATCTCATAATCTCATTGATTGTTAGAGATTGAATCCAAAGAGGAACATCCCTTCGTGCTGGATTTTCTTATGAGTGTTGATTATAGGAGTTTTGTGGATCCATCCTTATCATAGAGGGATGTCATTGAGCAACAATTGATTATAAAGGCCCTCTAGGTTCATTATATGTCCCTTGGAATGGTGGCCTTTGATAAGAAGAAGTAGTAGGATTTCCTTGGAAACCATAAATTGAGCATTAGACATTAAAACATTAGGGTCGGTCCACGAGAAGTAACACTAGGTTGTATGTAAGAGAATAGAGATCAAATTTTGGCCTTTGGACGGCCACATTAACTTATACTTTATCTTAGCCCATGGCTAATTATAGTAGAAACAAAGGACAAGCACTTAGGGTGTGGTCGTAAGCTTGACATTGTGAGCATAGGACCACTTGGGTTGAGGTTATTAGTTGGCGTTGGAGACAAAATTAGCCCTTTGAGCATGTTTTCAAGTGCACAAATTGTGTATCAATATAAGTCATGTTCGTAACTACATGTACTCTCTCCTTGTACCTATTTATCCGAGCACTTAAACTTTCATATCTCATGGTTTCCCATTATAATGCTTTTTTTCCAAAGTCCTCCAGAAAGTCCCATGCCTCCATTTCACTTTTATTTTGAAATCCCCCACGACACACGAACTCAAATATGGCCTAAGTTAACTGGTCAAGCCCTTCCTTCATATATAATTTAGCATAAATGCCATTGTTCTAAGTCGTGATAGGGACATTAAGCCAACAAGTTCTTAAACTTATCAAAACATTTCCAAAATGATTTCTTATCAAGTTGCACTAGATGGTTGGTTTCATTTCTAGGTTTACTGTTTTTCCATTCAGGAAGTATTTTCCTAAAAGAATCCCGCAAAAACCCATCCTATGTAGTCATAAAAATTACAGGTTAGTTTTAAATCCTCTTTTAAGGCAAACGGAATGAAATGCGACCTCTCGCCGCATCTTTTGGAACATTTGGGAATTGTATTATAGAACATAACTCATTAAATTCATGTAAAAACAAGTAATCATCTCCATCATCGAAGAATTTAGGAAGCATGGTGGTGTATTAGGGTCAAAACTCAAATTGTACATCCTCTGCGAGTTCTGAGAGTTAGAAACAAAATGGGTTTGTGGACCTCAGTGGATAGAAATTTTGATTTAAACTCCTAGAGGTAGGAAAAGGTAAAGGTTGTGCCTCTTCTCTTCCCGCCATTGGTTCCAAGTGGATTGTGAGGGCTTGATCGAACTTGATATGGGGATTCGGAATTTTAACTCAAATTAATCTCCCACAACCAGGCAACTTAGTCCACACCCTCATTCACCATTTTTTTAATTTTTCATTTTTTTGATTTTTAGGAGTTTTCACTTAAAACAAATAAAACACAACTATTTATAAACAATTAAATCACAATTGATTGCAAATTAGCGCCTTCATGCTTGGCAATGGTGCCATAGATATGTTGGTAGTTTTTGTAGTAAGAAGGGTTTGCCATCCTCAAGGATGGTGGCAAAAGTAAAAAGAGGTAATTAATTCTATGAAACTAATCATACTCTAATCATCTACTAAATTAAGCTAACTAGTAATGACGGTCTTAAGAGCACAAATAATTAGACTAAAACTACTCCTACTATTACTAATTCAATCTACCATTAGGCAAGAAATTCAAACAAGCACACACATAAGATCAACAAATTCCAAGTTAACACACAAAACACACAAGGTCATCTAAGGGCTCGACATGGCCTTGTATCAATACCCAAATTTCACCTCAAACTTGATCACTATAAAAGAAAACACAATCATATATATACAACTTACTACTCTAATGAAAGCAATGAAAAGGGGAGGAAAGTGAAAATGCTTGATTGGTATATTTAGGACCCCAATGGGAGGTTGACACATGGCACAGGCTTAGTCAACAGAAGTCAAAAGTTGACCACAAGTGAAGAAGAAGTAAGCATGAGGGGTATAATGGTCATTTTACTCCCAGATTGGGATATTACCTTTAGGTCGTAACCCTAAGGACCTTAGACAATATTCATGATATTACATATTGCTCCCACGTACCCAAAAATAGTAAACTTTCTCTACCTTTTGTCTCGTCTTTTAATTCATATTTTCCTGAGATCGACTTGAGCATCAAACGGGCCTTTTTCGAGAAAAACACCTGAGGTTGACTTTTGTGTAGATCAATAAGGAGAAGACATGTAAGCTCTGCCAGTTGAACGACATGTGAATCGAAAAATAAGTCTAAGCTTCTCTCCTATTCAGTCAAGTTTCCTCGAAGACGATATCTATAAATCCCATGAACTCATAGTGAGATCCTTGCTTGGAATTACTCTTTCAAGCTTTCAATTACTCCTAATGCAATATTTAATTTCAATCAATCACTTTTAATGAGGAATCCTAAACAACAGGTTGTATAAACCAGAGAAGAGTATGGGAAAAAGGGGATTGAAATACGATAAAAAGTAGGGATGTGATTAAGATTGTGAGAAGTGGATTAGTGGCTCAAAACCCTCAAAGGTGAGCCTTTAATCATCTCCCACCCTCTTGCTCATTAAAATTCATGATTTTGAGTATGAATTTGATGCAAAAAATACATGATTTTGACTAATTTAAGAGAAAGAAAGTGAGATTTAACATTAATTAAAGAAGAACAATCCAAGAAAAGCGAAATCAAATCCGAAAATTATCCCTTTTATTGCATGCATAAGAAGCCTAGTAGAGAGTATTTGAAATAGAAAAGCCACAAAAAGTAGATAAAACCCTAAAAAGGTGTGAAAAAATGCCAATTGATTAGCCTAAACTTCACTTAAATACAAGTAGACCCAGTAGTGGCACGGTCGTGGCACATGGCAAGACCCCACCGTGCCATATTTCTAACCCCAAGGCTTTATTTTTTTACTAATTTTTGACTTTGCATGGGGGTGTGTGCCACATTTCAGTCTTCAATCTCTTGCAGCTTTCAATCTTTGTACGGTCTGGCTTCATGCCGTAGTCTAGTCTTACTTCCTGGCTTCCTTCCCTGGTTTCTCCTAGCTAGGCCTTAAAGTTAGCTACAAAAACACCAATATTGATACTTCTTGTAATGATACCTCCAAATACACAAAACATATGTAAATTCTTAAGTTAGGGTTTATTTAAGAGCTAAATTAGATAGTAAGGGTACCCAAAATGTATTAGTTGGGGATCCAACATTGACCGTGATAAGAAATGTTCAAAGCGCATGATTAGTGATGTTGTATTGTTCTTTGAACGTGACAAATTTGATCTAGGCAAGGATACAAAAAGAATGGTTGAAAAACTAAAGTTAGAAATGTTGTTAAAGATCGTTCTAACTCAATCGAGAATGTGTTTTTAGTTGATGGTCTTAAATTCAATTTGTTTAACATCTCTCAATTTGTGTGACAAAGATAACAAAGGGACTTTCAACTTTGCACAATATGGTGTCTTTAGCCTTAAAATTGAAAAAGCTTGGTTGTCTATATATAGAGTTGGTATTATGCATGCTACTAATCTTGATTATGTTGATTTAGAGCACCTTGTATGTTTTAAACCCATCAATGATGATGTATAGCAATAGCATGGAATATTAGGTCTTGCTAGCATGCATATTGTTGAATAATTATCCAAGTATAATTAGGAAGAGGTCTTCCCCAACATAAGTATGATAAAGATCTAATTTGCATTGCAAGTGTTGTTGAGGGAAAACAAATTAGAGATTGATTCAAGCTCCTCTAAATTGTTTTAACCTCTAGACCCTTTGCATTGTTACATATGGATTTGTATGGTCATATTAGATTGAGTAGCCTCAGTGGCAGTAAATATTTTATTCTTTATGATTATTCCAGGTTTATCTAGGCATTATTTTTTAAAAATAAAACAGATACTTCTAAAGTTTTTGCTAAGCATAGAAGACTGGTGTTGAGCACTCAAGGACTGCTAATCCCACCTATAAAAAGTGATCATAGAACTAAGTCCAGAGGAAATTTATTAGATTCCGTGTTTAACTTCAAATATCATACAGCATGAAAGATTACGCAACATAATGCAATGGTTTAAAGAAAGAATAGAACCTTGAAAGACATGGCATAAACAATGCTATGCGGGAATGATGTTTAAAAGTATTTCTCGCATAAAATTATAGACACTACTAACCATGTTCTCAACATATGCTTGATTAACCAATCTTAAAAAAAGCTCTTTATAAACTATTAAAAGCCAAAAATCCAAAGAAATCCTACTTTAGAGAATTTGGTTCCAAATATTTTATTCACAACGCTGGAAGGGAGAACGTCAAAAGTTCGATACAAGGATTGATAAAGACATGTTTGTTTGATACTCTCAATAAATCAAAGCATAAAGGATAAACAAGTAGAATCAATGTGATTGAAGAAAACATCGATATAGTGTTTGAGGAAAACAATGATGGAACCATGAGCTTAACATCCTTTAAATACCTTAAGCTATAGATGATAAAGGTGAGGTAGCTAACTTTAACAAAGCTACACCTCATAGAATCCCTCAAGAGGCCTTAAGTCAACTCGAAGACAAAATTTGGTCCCCTAAAGTTGAGAAAATTGAAAATTATAGAGCAAGGTAAGAAGCGAGTTAAGAAACTAGTACTAATGTGAATCTTACATAGCCAATGAGGTGTTACAGGTTTATTCCATGTCATCCTTAAATAACACCATTTTAGATATCGCCTCAAGTGTAAGGACTTATGTTGAATTAGAGAGTACACAACCACAAGAGGGGGGGTGAATTGTGGTGTCCGATTTTCGCAAGTTACTGACAAACAGTCTTAGACCCTGTTCGCACAGGTTGTTTCTCAGATAAGCAGAAGCGAAAATCCAACAAAATTCAATGCGAAAATAATGGACACAGAATTTTTACGTAGAAAACACCTCTAGCCCAGCTGAGGTTAAAAACCACGACCTACCTCGTGTAGGATTTAAACACTTCACTAAACGGGCTAATCACGTTACAATAGTAACACACTTTGTTACAACTTGTAACACACGTAACCTGTCTTCCCTAAGACAAGTTACCCCACGTCCAAAATCCCCTTGATTTGGACACACACTCTACTCACTCTTGTGAAAGAAGAATGTAAAGAAAAAAACACCCTATTACAATACTTCTCAACTAAGCTAATATAGGATACAATGAAGTCCTAGTATGCCAACTTTGAAAGCTCAATTAATTCACTCACAAGGCTCGGTTTTCTTTTCAAACGTTTTAGCTCATGAACTCAGATTTTTTCTCTTTGAAAACCGATATGTCCAAGATTGTAAGAAGCCGCCTTTTATAGTGCTTGGAACACAATTCATCAAATTTTTGGAAACTAAAAAATCTGAAGAATATAGAATCCTTTACCTACAAGGGATGGAAAAACTATTTCTGAAATTTTTGGAAACTAAAATCCTAGAGAAAATAGAATCCTTTAGCTACAAGGGGTAAGGTGACATGAGCTGAAAACACTTCCTGAACCGCGTGCATAAGGCGGTGTTCTTCAGCAGCTAGCCCATGTTTTTCTCAACTACCTTATCCACTTGCCAAAAATTAGATATTCTTTTTATTCAAAAAGATTTTGCAAATCCCTTAAGATTTTTGATAACCGTTTTTTAGGGTAAAGAATAAGATACTCTATAGAAAAATCTTTCTTGCAAATCTTTGAAGAAGCTGCTCAAAATCCAAAAGATAAAAATCGTACAAAGCAGTTTTTCGCAGCTTATTCTGGAAACACCCTGATCGCCCTGTTTCCAGGGTTGTTCTGAAGGGTGATCTGAAATATTTTCCGAAAAGCAAAACCGTTTCCAGTGAGTGGTAAATTAAAACTTTCTAATTGGCATATTAACAAGAGTCTAAAAATATAAAACCAAATCAAATCAAGACATCTTGTTGTAACCACTAGTCATCTTGTAGAACGACTTTGCTGCAAACACTTCACAGAATATGCTTCAAACACCGCACGGAACCTGTTTGTCACAGCTGCACATATCTTATGTTTCAAACACTTCTCAGGATATGCTTCAAAACACCTCACAGAACCTGTTCCTCACAGGTGTTCTTACATTGCTGACTTGAGTACCTGTTCTTGATAAACCATTAGTCAAGCAGTTTTAATACATTGAGAACAGCAGTAAGGTCCTGTTTGGAAAGCCTGTTTGGAGCAACAACAACAACACTTGGATTTGTTATCATCAAAACTTTATACATCCTAACAAATTCCCCCTTTTTGATGATGACAAACCAAGTGACCATATTGACTTTCAAGGGAAATTTAAGTGATTTGTACCAATTATTCAAATTCACATGAAGCAGTTAGTATCGAAAAGATTGTAAGAAAATTAACTCGTCCATGGCAGAACTAAAACAATATTGGTCAACTTATCTTCCCCCTTTTGGCATCATTAAAAAGTAGGGGCGAACAGTCAAACAGAGGGTGTTTGCTATCACCACCACTTGGGTAATGGAGGAAAGTCAACAAGCGATACACTCAAGTGTTTTGGTACGGTAATGAGATTGGCCATCCTAGTCACACACAAGCAATTCACAACAAAAAGCAAGCAAGGCAAAGCCAATCAAAAAACAAGATATCCTGTCATTCATCAAAAGAGTGCAACAGAGTACAAACTGATTCACCAAGAGAAGTGAGAACAGGCTATGAGAACAACAGATGGGAACAGCTCATGAGGGGTGTTCAAGGAGCAGAAGGAGAAAATTTTGCTGAAAGTGAAGAGAGAAGGGCGAGGAGATCTGCATGGCGTTTTGCATTTAGAGCTTTTTCCTCGTCCAGGGCAGCCTTTACAGCGTTAAGCTCAGTACTGAGGCGAGAGTTTTCTTCCAAAGCAGCCTCAAGCTTGGTTGAGGAACTGCCAGGAACAGGAGGACGGGGTGTTCTGGTCCCCTGTTCTGAGGCAGACCCTTCAATCAAAGCATACCCACACCCCATAAGGGTGTTACTCCCGATCTCATCAATGAACTGAGCGCCCACCTTCTTCTGCAGTGTCACCCCAAAGTGCTCAAACACACTAGTCAGAAAGAAGCCGTATCCCAGATCATGTTCCCTAGAGGTGTTTGCAATTCTTGCAATATGTCGAATCATGATGGCAGGAAGGTTAATTTGCACTTCGTGTCCATCAGATCCATCAAACACTGATCCATGGCATCAGCAAGATTTCGACCCTGGCCTCTGGGGATGACATTCTTGATGATAAACCAAAATAGCAATTGATGGAGCGATGTCATGTCCCCTTTCTTCACGGACTTGGGTGTTTGGAGGCTTGATTGCTGGCTAAATTTCTGGGAGAGCTCCAGCAGCCTGGCTGTCCCTAGAATAGTCTTGTCTTCTCTCACATATATATCAAAGCCCGTGGAGGGAATCCCCAGAATGTCCCCTAATATCTTCGCATCAAAGCGAAGCTGCTTCCCATTAACAATACTTGTCACCACTCCTTCGGTGACAGTGCAGGTGTTTGTAAACAACTCATGTACAGAACACCCCAACTAGGTGTTTGTAAACAACTCATACCACCCCTGTGCATGCAGCTTGTGCAGAAACACCCCCAGTCCCTGTTCCTCAAAATATTTGACCTTTATAATTTTGCCCCTGACAACCCGTCTCTGAATCAATTGGGTCAGTTTGGCTGAGATTGCAGACGGGGTAGATTTCTTGGCTCGTTTAGGTTGGGGCTCAGTAGGAGGGTCTTGGGTGGAGGCATGTTTGAGGGAGGCTTTTCTCTTGGGAGTTTTGAGGGGTGATGGTTTTGGTATAGGAAGAGGCTTATCCTCTGAGGACTCTGAGAACACGGGCGTGCCCTGTTTGAAGGCAGTGTTCTCAGTGTCGCTATCTGATGAAGGCTCAGAGGAGGAATCAATCTCCTCAATAACAGGGGCTGACTGTTTGGCAGGACGAGGAGTGGAGTGAAAAGCTATTCGAGCTGATTTTCTTGTGGGTCTGTTTGTGGGTTTGGCCGAAGAGGGGATTTGTGGTTTTGGTTTGACAGGGGGTTCACTTTTTGAGGGCTCTTCAGTCTAGCCGCTTTTAGGCCTTGATGGTGGTCATGTTCTTGGTACTCTAGCACGCCTAGCCACAATTTTGTATGTTTTGCGTTTCTCACCGGTTTGTGTTACCGGTGTGGCTTGTGCAGGCTTAACAGGGGACTCCTCCATTTGACCACTACTTCCCCCTTTGTTTTTTTTTTGACAAATCCTCCCCTAGGTCATCCTTAAAAACTTCATGCCCTGTTTCTGACCCTGATTAGTGCTCAGGAAACAGCCCAAATGAATTGATGTCATCTAACCCATGGTCTAATAGAAAGAGTTCATCTAAAGCCCCAATTTCTCTTTCAGATGCCCCAACAAGTTCTTGAGGTTGACATGCGCCCGTTTCACCAAACAAAATCAATTCCCACCCAAATTTGTACGAGATGTCTTCCAATTTCAAATTCACTGTTCTAAGGTCGATACTTTTCAAAAACCCAAAAGGTTTATAGGTAATGGGTCGAGGAGGTTCAGTATTTTTACCTTCCATGAGGGCCGTCAGAAATTGTGTAGGTGCAAACAGGGCTGTGGCTGTTTGCAAGGCTGTGCCCTGTGTCTGATTGCCCTGGGTCAAGGTCGAGGAGCTCTCAAAGCTAATGGGGAACGCCATTTTTAAGAGGAAGGAGAGAGATTAGGATTTCTTGAACAGAGTTTCAAAGCAAGAGAGGTTCGGTGGAGGTGAGAGATTGAGCAAGAGCTTTAAAGGGAGAGAGAGACGTGCGAAATCTTTAAAAGATTTTGCCCGTTTTTGCAATGGACTTTAGCATTTATTGCGCACGCCTCGGGAAGAGATTAGCAGTTTTCAATTTGTTGCACACATTTGACAAACAAGAGGTGTACCTGTTTCTGATGCTTGTTCTTGAGATTACTTGCTCGGTAACATTGGACAATAAGGGCAATCTCATTGGACCTCAACGAGTGTCAGCAAGTTGCAAACCTCACATATGCTAAACATAGCACACAAGTTGATTGCAAACAAAAATTTAACATGTTGTACCCGTCACTTTTAAATTTTGCAAATAGGGAGAGAGAACAGGTTGGTCAGGTTGTTCTAATTAAGCCTAGTTCGAGTCTATTCCTTTCAAATTGTTCTCTACTCAATGCCTTTGTGAATATATCAGCAATTTGATTTTCAGTGGTATAAAAATTCATTGAGATCACTCCCTTTTCAACATTGTCTCTCAAGAAATGATGACGAATGTCAATATGTTTTGTTCTTTTGTGTTGACATGGATTTTTGGCAATGTTAATTGCACTTGTATTGTCACAATAAATAGGAATGCATCCTATGTCAACACAAAAGTCCTTGAGTTGTTGTCATATCCATAATAACTGAGCACAACAAGATTCAGCTGCCACATACTCAGCTTTTGCTGTGGACAAGGCAATAGAGAGTTGTTTCTTGGTTGCCCAAGATACCAAACAAGGTCCAAGAAAGTGAGCCATACCTGAGGTGCTTTTCCTATCAACCAAGAAACCTGCGTAATCAGCATCAGCATACCCAACAAGATCAAAGTTGCAACCTTTAGGATACCATAAGGCTAGATCAGGTGTATGTCTTAAGTACCTAAAAATCCTTTTAACAGCCTTTAGATGAGTTTCTTTAGGGTTTGACTGAAAACGTGCACATAGACCAACATTAAAAATAATGTCAGGTCTACTAGCAGTTAGATATAAGAGTGACCCTATCATGCCCCTATAGGATTTCTCCTCAACTGAGGGACTACCATCATCCATTACCAACCTAGTTGAAGGAGAGATGGGAGTATCAATGGGCTTGGCTGACTCCATCCCAAAACGCTTAAGTAATTCCTTAATATACTTTTGTTGATGGATCATGGTGCCGTTTGAAGTTTGCTTGATTTGCAAGCCTAAAAAGAAATTAAGCTCACCCATCATGCTCATTTCAAACTCACTCCTCATCATTTTTAAAAATTCATTGCACAATTCATGATGAGTTGCACCAAATATGATGTCATCGACATATACTTGGACAATCAACAAATGTTCCCCCTTAGATTTTAGAAACAAGGTATTGTCTACCTTGCCTCTTGCAAAATTATTTTCCAATAAAAAGCTTGACAACTGCTCATACCAAGCTCTAGGAGCTTGTTTTAAACCATAAAGTGCCTTGTCAAGTTTGAAAACAGGGTTAGGAAATTCATCACTTTCAAAACCGGGGGGTTGTTTGACATACACTTCCTCTTTAAGGTACCAATTTAGAAACGCACTTTTAATATCCATTTGATATAACTTGATCTCCATGTGGGCTACAAAAGCTATCAAGATTCGAATGGCTTCCATCCTTGCAACAGGTGTAAAAGTCTCTTCATAATCAATTCCCTCTTCTTGGTTGTAGCCTTGAACCACCAGCCGGGCCTTGTTCCTAGTGACTGTTCCGCACTCATCTAGCTTGTTACGGAACACCCACTTGGTTCCAATAATTGTTCTATTCTCTGGCCGTGGTACAAGGTGCCATACCTTGTTTCTTTCGAACTGATGGAGTTCTTCTTGCATGGCTGTGAACCAATCTGAATCTACAAGAGCTTCATTAATATTCTTAGGCTCAATTTTTGAGAGAAAAGCATAGAAAGCATAGAAATTTTTAAGCGTAGATCTAGTTTGAACTCCTGCATTAATATCAGACAAAATTTGATCAAGAGGATGTGAACTTTGGTATTTCCATGATCGTGGTGAAAGTGGGTTCACAGATATGCTCTCCATCCTAGCTGGAATACTTGGCGAAACAAGTTCAGGTCCTGTTCCCAAGCCTGTTTGGGAGCCTGTTCCTGAAATTATCTCAGAAGGGTTCGGCTGATGTTGTCCCGAACAGGGTTCCACCCTGTTTCCCCCTGTTTGGTTCACACCCTGCCTACCTTCCTGAAGAATAGCTTCAGGCCTTGATCTCTCAGGTTGATCCTTACCTGGTTCATCTTGAAGCAGCATGTCTTTTTTAACAAGACCTAGTTCGAGGTCTTCCTCCTGTGCATCATTCTCACTTAGAGAGTTAGTTTCATCAAAAAGCACATGCACACTTTCTTCAACACACAAGGTTCTCTTATTAAACACTTTGTATGCCTTACTATGTGAGGAGTAACCGAGGAATATTGCCTTGTCACTCCTTGGATCAAATTTCCCTAAGGCATCCTTTCCATTATTATGCACAAAACATTTACACCCAAAAACTCTCAAATGCAAAATATTTGGTTTTCTTCCTTTGAGGATCTCATAAGGAGTTTTGTTAAGAACAGGTCTAATCATGCATCTATTTATAATGTAACATGATGTGTTTAAAGCTTCAGCCCAAAAATTTCTAGGAAGACCACTAGCAACAAGCATTGTTCTAGTCATGTCCTCTAGAGTACGATTTTTGCGCTCTACCACCCCGTTCTATTGGGGTGTTCTTGGAGCTGAAAAATTGTGATCAACAACATGCTCATTACCATAGTTAATAAAGCTCGAATTTTTAAATTCTGTACCATGGTCAGACCTTATGCATACCAAAGAGTGTCCTACCCTCTTTTCAGTCTTTTTAATGAAAGCAAGAAATTTTTCAAAAGTTTCATCTTTAGAAGCCAAAAACAAAGTCCAAGTGAAATGAGAGTAGTCATCCACTATCACAAGCACATACCTCTTGCCACCTCGGCTCATGATCCTCATTGGACCACATAAATCCATATGTATTAATTCAAGGGGTCGAGTAGTACTTATACACTTTTTAGACTTAAATGAATTTTTGACTTGTTTGCCTTTGGCACATGCATCACATACCTTGTCATCATTGAATTTGATGGAAGGTAAGCCGACTACTAAATCTTTGGTTACAAGTTTGTTCAAAAAAGAGTGGCTTGCATGACATAGTCTTTTGTGCCAAAGCATAACATCATCTTTTAAGGCACTCAAACAAGTCAAATTATTTTGGGGAAGAGTAGAAATACACACTTTATAAACATTTTTGTGTCGCTTCCCCCTCAATACAACATCTCCTGTGTTCATGTTTACAACCAAGCAACGTGTTGGAGAGAACACTACTAGGTTGTCTTTGTCACACAGTTGGGACACACTCAGCAAGTTGTGTTTTAAACCATCCACAAAATAAACATTGTCAATTGAATGGGAAAGTGACTCACCTATCTTACCTATACCGACAATTGTCCCAGATTTGCCGTTTCCAAATGCCACACTCCCTCCTTCTGATGCTGTAAGTGAGAGAAAATTGGATTTTTCACCAGTCATATGCCTCGAACACCCACTGTCAACATACCACAGCTGCCTGTTCCCTAGACTGTTTCCTGCACTGTTTGCTGGGTTGTTTGCTGGGTTGTTCTCTCTCACTTCAGCCTGCAAAACAAATCAAGGGTTAGTTTTGGGAACCCAGATCCACTTGGGTTCCATTCCTTTAGACGTGTAAATCTCATCTTTCCTAACCCACATTTGTTTTACATGCACTGAGTTCTTTTTAATGGCATACTTTCTTATAGAACAAGCATATCGATAATGCCCCGTTTTACCAAAATGAAAACAAACAATATTTTCAGGTTATCCCACATATTTGTTATTCACTGGGTAGGTCATCTTAGGCACAAAACTTAGTCCTCTTCTATTTTGACTATAATGAGTGTTTAACCATTCCAACGCCCTTGAGGACCTGTTCCAGAGCTTGTTTGTGGCAAGGTCCGATTCTAAGTGTTTTATTTTTTCAAGCAAGTTTCTGTTTTCTTCCAGCAAAGACTCGACCTTACCTTTTAAGTCAAGAGATTCTTTTTCTAGCTCAGTCAGTTTAGTGGAACAAGTCTCTTCTTTCATGAGTAGAGTTTCTTTAAGCACATTGATGTTTTCATGCAAGGCAAGAGTCTCTTTGTCAACTTCAAGCTTTTCTAATTTAAGGGTTTCATTTTCAAGTTCTAAATCTCGAACATCCCCTTTTAATTCAGCACATATATCCATTACATTGTACACTAATTTCTCAAGAGTTGATTTATTTAGACCACGTACCTTGTTCTTGAGTTGAGTCAGACTATCCGTTGACCCATCATCTGAATCAGTGTCACTCCTTGCCATGAGTGCTACATCAGCTTCCCCAGCTTCAGACCCTTCCCCATCCTCACTTGAATCTCCCCAGGCCACGAGCATAGCTTTTGAGAATCTTTTCGCTGTGCTGCTTACACCCTGTTTCCTCCCCTGTTTTCTAGGGTGTTCGGGTTCTTATTCTTCCTTGTGCAATGCGCAGTTTCTCACAATGTGGTCCAGCTTACCACACTTGAAACACCCAGTGAACTGTTCCCGAGGGGTGTTCCTGGCTTTGCCGAAGTCCTTCCTTTTGATGTTTTCTTTGACTTTCTTGAAGAACTTCTTAAATTTTTGAGTCATCATGGCAATCTCCTCCTCCTCAGAATCAGAATCATCTTCTAAGGCCTTTAGTGCAAGACCTTGTTCTCTCTTTGTCTCATCTTTCTGTTGAGAATATTTCGTAAGTTTATATATTTGGAGGTTTCCAATCAGCTCATCTAGGGTGATCTTGTTCATGTCCTTAGCTTCTTGGATGGCCGTTACTTTCGCTTCCCAAGAATGAGGTAAAATTCTTAGGATCTTCCTTACCAATTCTTCGGTGGTGAAGGATTTTCCCAAGGATTTCAACTCATTCGTTATGTGAGTGAAGCGAGTGTACATGTCCATCACACTTTCCCGATCACCCATCTCGAACAGCTCATACTTTCTCATAAGCAATTCAATCCGGGATTGCTTTACTTGATTGGTCCCTTCGTGAGCTACTTGCAAAGCATCCCAGATTTCTTTGGCCGACTCACATTCAGATATGCGAGTATATTCATCAGGACCTAGGCCAAAATATAGGAGTTTCTTGGCCTTGGCATTCTTCTCCATCATCTTGTAATCTTCAGCATTGAACTCCTTAGGCTCCTTGGGGATTGACTTTCCATCTTCAGTTGTTTTCTTAGGGATGAGTGGTCCATGCTTGATGAGCATCCACAACTCATAGTCCTCGGCTTGGATGTAGTTTTCCATCCTATTCTTCCACCAACTATAGTGTTGGCCATTAAAGTATGGTGGACGAGTTATGGATTGACCTTCAAGCATGCCTTGTGGAGTACTCATCTTCAAGGATCTCTCAAAGGTGTTAGCTTTTCAAAGGAGAACCTGCTCTGATACCACTTGTTGAATTAGAGAGTACACAACCACAAGAGGGGGGTGAATTGTGGTGTCCGATTTTCGCAAGTTGCTGACAAACAGTCTTAGACCCTGTTCGCACAGGTTGTTTCTGAGATAAGCAGAAGCGAAAATCCAACAAAATTGAATGCGGAAATAATGGACACAGGATTTTTACGTGGAAAACACCTCTAGCCCAACTAAGGTTAAAAACCACGACCTACCTCGTGTAGGATTTAAACACTTCACTAAACGGGCTAATCACGTTACAATAGTAACACACCTTGTTACAACTTGTAACACACGTAACCTGTCTTCCCTAAGACAAGTTACCCCACGTCCAAAATCCCCTTGATTTGGACACACACTCTACTCACTCTTGTGAAAGAAGAATGTAAAGAAAAAAACACCCTATTACAATGCTTCTCAACTAAGCTAATATAGGGTACAATGAAGTCCTAGTATGCCAACTTTGAAAGCTCAATTAATTCACTCACAAGGCTCGGTTTTCTTTTCAAACGTTTTAGCTCATGAACTTAGATTTTTTCTCTTTGAAAACCGATGTGTCCAAGATTGTAAGAAGCCGCCTTTTATAGTGCTTGGAACACAATTCATCAAATTTTTGGAAACTAAAAAATCTGAAGAATATAGAATCCTTTACCTACAAGGGATGGAAAAACTATTTCTGAAATTTTTGGAAACTAAAATCCTAGAGAAAATAGAATCCTTTAGCTACAAGGGGTAAGGTGACGTGAGCTGAAAACACTTCCTGAACCACGTGCATAAGGCGGTGTTCTTCAGCAGCTAGCCCATGTTTTTCTCAACTATCTTATCCACTTGCCAAAAATTGGATATTCTTTTTATTCAAAAAGATTTTGCAAATCCCTTAAGATTTTTGATAACCGTTTTTTAGGGTAAAGAATAAGATACTCCATAGAAAAATCTTTCTTGCAAATCTTTGAAGAAGCTGCTCAAAATCCAAAAGATAAAAATCGTGCAAAGCAGTTTTTCGCAGCTTATTCTGGAAACACCCTGATCGCCCTGTTTCCAGGGTTGTTCTGAAGGGTGATCCGAAATATTTTCCGAAAAGCAAAACCGTTTCCAGTGAGTGGTAAATTAAACTTTCTAATTGGCATATTAACAAGAGTCTAAAAATATAAAACCAAATCAAATCAAGACATCTTGTTGTAACCAGTAGTCATCTTGTAGAACGACTTTGCTGCAAACACTTCACAGAATATGCTTCAAACACCGCACGGAACCTGTTTGTCACAGCTGCACATATCTTATGTTTCAAACACTTCTCAGGATATGCTTCAAAACACCTCACAGAACCTGTTCCTCACAGGTGTTCTTACATTGCTGACTTGAGTACCTGTTCTTGATAAACCATTAGTCAAGCAGTTTTAATACATTGAGAACAGCAGTAAGGTCCTGTTTGGAAAGCCTGTTTGGAGCAACAACAACAACACTTGGATTTGTTATCATCAAAACTTTATACATTCTAACAACTTATTCTCTTCTTAGAAATTTATGTGCATTCTCTATTTTTATTTCCTTCATAGACCCCAAGAACCCTATTAAAGCTCTTCGAGACCTTGATTGGATCTTTGCTATGGAAAAAGAACTTAACTAGTTTGATAGAAATCAAGTTTGGTTTCTGATCACCCGACCCTAGAACTATCCAACCATGAGAACCAAGTGGGTGTTTAGAAACAACTTACATGATTTTAGAAATGTGGTCAGAAACAGGGCCAGACTTACGGTCAAGGGTTATAACCAAGAAGAAAGAATTGACTAAAATGAGACCCTTGGCCCAATTGCTAGGCTTGAAGTCATTACAGCGTTGCTTGCATTCGCTTCTTTTATGAGCATCAAATTATGTCAACTAAATGTGAAATGTGCATATTAAATTGTTCTTTGCACAAACAGGTTTATGTGGAACAATTCTTGCTTTTACAAATCTAGAGTATCATGACCTTGTTTTCATATTGCACAAAGCCCTATACGAACCAAAACTAGCTCCTAGAACATGGCATATAAGTTTTACTCAAAAATAATTTTAGAAGAGGAAAAATCGACAAGACTTTTTTTATTAAAATAAAAAGGGTCCTTTTTTTCGCTTGTATAAATATACATTGATGATATATTCTTCAGTTCCTTTAATGAATCCTTGTGTTAAGAATTTTCAAAGCTTATAAGCAAAGAATTTGAAATAAGTATAATGGGAGAGTTGAACTTCTTCCTTGGACTACAACTCGAGCAATGCCAAGTTGACAACTTCATCAACCAAGGGAAGTGTGTTAAGAAACTAGACACAGATAAAAGTGGTAAGCTAGTCACTTAAAATGTATACAGAGGTATGATTTGATCACTTTTATACTTAACTTCAACTAAGCCTGACAACATATTTAGTATTTGTTTATGTGCAAAATTCTGAGTAGGTTGAAAGGAATCTCACCCCAAGGTTGGGAAAAGAATATTTAAATATGTTGCTACAACTAAGGACCTAGGTCTATGGTATCCAAGAGGTTATACCTTGAGCTTGTAGGTTATTATTTTGATGTGGATTATGCATGTCAGAAGGTTGACAAACATTCCCTAGTTTCATGGCATTCAAAGAAATAGAACTCAATGGCCTTGTCCACTGCTAAGGTTGAATACATTGCTATTGGAGCTTCCTATGCTCAAATTTTGTTGATCAACCAATAGCTTAGAGACCTTAGAATTGACTACAAGAAAGTTCCCATCACATGTAACAACTAGACGCTATCAACAACACTAATAATCCTGGACACCGCTCTCAAGGATCAAGCATATTGAAGTAAGACGTCATTTCCTCATATATAATATGGGGAAAGATGAGATTTTTCTAGACTTTATGCCTACTAATATGCAACTTGCTGATATCTTTGTTGAACCACTTTGTGAAGATCAATTATGTTTTACAAGAATGGAATGACAGATGACTAATCATAATGCATGAATTTCCATCCATGTGACTTTAACAACCATGAATATTTCAAGGTAGCCAAAGTTAAGTTGATCAAAAATCACTTTGGTCAATTTCTTAGCAAATGAAGATTAAATAATGATCTCTTATTGGCTGAGAAAGCATTTCACAAATATAAAAATGAATTTTGAAAATTGATTTTCAGTCTTTTCAAAATGGTTGCTTTTTCTCACCTCTGTGAAGCCTATGCACGTGTAAATGATGTACTAATAGAAACTGCTTTTGCTTACATCACATCCTCTCAACCAGCCATGTTTACTCCTCGACTCAATCTCTTAATTATTTACCCCCAAAAAGGCACTCTCTCAATTTCTCTCTCTCACTACCCTAACTGCGTAAAGCAATCTCTCTCTTGTAAGCCTTTAATTGCCATTATGAAGTACCATTGTCATCAAAAAAAGCAAGAGACTATAATACCGGAGCTGGCAGTGAAAGAAGTCGCCAAAATCTCTCAATCACATATAGTAACCTGTTTGAAAAAGAAGAAAAAGCATTTCATTTATAAATCTAAGGACATGGATTCAAACAGATGAATTTCAAGAGATGACAATTCCTATCTCAATTTCTTTCATTATTGTAGACATTTCGTTAGACTTGTTCAAGGATAAAAGGTAAACTTGTTTTGAGAAACTAGTAAAAAGAAAAATGCTTTCATATGAGAGATTGGATAAAGATTTCTCTATGAACTTAAAATTTAGGTTTTCTCTTGTGTTAGACAGGATGAACTATAGGGAACTATTTAATGTGAAGACCAAGGTCTATCCTACTCTTGTTAAACTTTTTTATGCTAGTTTGAAAAAGGATATGCCTGAGGCAAATGAATCCTAATATTAGATTTTCTATTATTCCTGCAAGCCTAGATTAGATTTCCAATCTCAAAGTTGACCCAATAGGGGTATACGATGGACCTTTGAGTAACTGCGTCAATGCATATCTTGAGGCCTATTCAAGTATCCTTGTCTATCAGGAAAATAAGAAATATTTGTCTTATACTTGGTTGTACTTTGGACCAAGGCTATTTAGCTATGTTATGCTTGGGACTATTTACCCGAGGGGCAATACTAAGTAGTTGCCATCTAATAAGCCCTAGAAAAGGCTCAACATATAATATTTGATTGTGATTAGAGCTTTTCTAAGCTAATTCTCAAATATATGCAAAACGCAAAGGAAGCCTCAAGGAATGCTCCACTTCTATATGTGAATTTGTTGACTAAGATTTTTAAATATTTCAAGGTTCCACCAGGGAATGAGGAATATGTTGAGTATGATGATATTATGATTGGGAGAGAACAGCTTGAGTTTTTGAAGTACTAGTGCATATCCTTTAGTAATTGGATACATGTAGATGAGATCCCTAAGAAAAGCCCTCTTGAAAACCTACCTAAACCTCCTCTGTAATAGATTCCCTTCGACTCTCTCCTTGAAGCTTTGAGCTTTGAGTTCTCCAGGCTAGCATCTATTGGTGATAGGTTTGAAATCTACTTGGTTAAGCAAACGGCATGCGAGTTTAAATGGATTCAACAGGTGGATGGCCTTAGGTTGATGAGCAAAGGGCTTTAGGTAGTAACATGTGGATTGATTAAGGACGTAATTCACGCACACTGAAATGTTAAGCAGGGTTGGTCTAGAAGAGGATCTTAAGGTTGCTGGGGAGGCACTAAGCATACTTAAGGATCCATTTATGTAAGCTTTTCTCAAGAAAAGAATGGAAGTTAAGGAAGCAGTGTGAAGGCGATGGACAAAAAAGCTGAGGAAGGGAAGAATAAGTTAGAATGCTCAGCATCCAAATAGGAAGTGAACAAGAGTGTGGACTAGGAGGCAATACTAAAGGCTTCTCAAAGCTCCAAGGATCCCGCCCCCAAACCATCTCCAAGTTTAAACTACCAGAGCCGATTGCAGCCAATCCTTTTCATGCTACTCCCCATGAAGATGACCCATTCTCCATCTCTTTTTCAAAAACAATTTCTAAATTAGTTTTTAAACAATCTTTTAGTATGTGGTTGGTTAAAAACAATTTACTTTGTGTTTTGTACTTTACAAAAGATTGTCCTAAATTGTCCTTGATTATATACACCTTTGATGAAACAGGGAATAGCTTGAGAGGTTTTTGAGTAGGTAGTAGCATAAAATTGGGCTAAGGTTAACCCGTGCAACAACAGTTCAAATTTTAAGGCAGTTGACTTTAGATAAACTTGATTAAGTTCAATGCCTGTTATTTTAAAACTTTTTATGCTTATATTACTTATCTTACCCTAAGTGCCCTTATCATGACTACCTAATATGCTTATTCATGCTGCTACATAGTTGATTGCCTTACATTTAAATGAGATGCTCATATTACTCTATACATAACACTTGATTTATAATGCCCCAACCCCTCTCTAGACTATGGACAATTACTAGAAACAACTTTAAGGATAATCAACTGGTCCCATAAATCACTACAAGCCTTTGTAGTGTATTTCATCCTCACACGTTCACTAGGAGACTTTCATGATTCTCTACAGCATGTACGCTTAACTATGGTGTTCTTAAGAGTAGGCTCCCTGAAAAGAAAGGTGCACCTTTGGTGATATGAGTAATCATTTTAAATCCTTTAGGTTACACTTGGAGTGTTACAATCAACCTCTTTGAAGCGCACAGGGTTCTCGTCTTGCTTACAACCTAACCAGCTTATGTATCTACTTGACCTGCGGTCCAATCCAGAATATTTACTGCATTACGTGACTGCCCAGGGCTCTCCCGTTCCCTGGCACAACTCACAGTCATGGGTCAAATCTAACACCAATTATAATGCTCCGACCTCTTCACGGGCCATGGAAGTTACCATGAACGGCTTCAACGATCGTCAATTGCCTCCAAAAAACAAACCTTTTTGACATGCTTCGTCCTTGTGCATACGTTGCTTGGGAAACTTTCTAGAAGGTCACCCATCATAAGATTTCTCCACAACGAGGATGCTTAATTGTGGAGTTCTTAAGAATGGGCTTTTGAAAAAGAAAGGTACACCTTTGTTGACATAAATAGTCATTTCAAATCCTTTAAGCCACACTCAGGATGTTACATGATATGTTTTGCATGAATGGCTTTGACGTATTTTAAAGTACATTAAATGCTTAACATGCTCACTATGCTGATGTGTTGGTCTTCTTATAAGACTAAGGGGGAGCTATTTTTGTGAAGTTGAATATTGATAATATGTATTGATCGCTTAATTTATGGGGAGCATAATTCTTCATTATCATATCTTGTTCCCTATTGCTATCTGATAAACAAATTTTTTCTTTCATAAAAAAGCAATAGATTGAAGAGTTCCCTCAACATCATGAGACTACTTGCTTTAAATGACATTATATGTTTGTATTTCAAGGTACATTGCCATGAGTTCCTGATCACTTAACCATGTATCGATAGTAGCTTGCTTCGTGTTCATATATATTTAAAAGAGACTATCATATCGAGGTTCATGAAATGATTACCCAAAGCTTCAACATTAGAGTTCAAACACCTTGGACTCTCATCGTAAAGGACATCGATAGGCATGTCAGAAAATAACCTTTGTTAGATAAACATAAAATTTTCACAACTTGTTAAGTGCCTAAAATTGACTTAGATGCATTTTATGATAATATGATCAAATTATACTAAATCTGGAATTTGTGCATATGAGCATTAAAATTAAAAAAAATCAATTTGATTATATGTTGTTCCTTGATGGTTAGACATAACTCAAATAATTATTCTAATTTATTAATCCTTTGATGAATGTCTGGTTATTTATTTTAACCTTAAAAGTTGTGAATTGTCACATAGGCTATAATGGGTTAATTAAGTTATTTTAAATTTAATTAAATAATAATCTTGTTAGTTATCATTTGTTTAATCTTCAACAATCAATATTAACGTTGTGGTTTTCATGCTGTAACCGTTGGTTATAGTCTCGAAGTAAATAAAGATATTCAAATGTATGCCAAATCTACAATTAGCCAACAACACTTTATAAAAAAAAAAAAAAATAGTTGTAAGTCAGACTTGCTGAAAATCTAAAAAGTCTCAAGATTGAAGCTTGAAAAGGAGTTGTTCTAACTTATCAAATGAGGAATACAATGGCTGACTCATTAAATGAAACCTAGAAGAGCTCCTCTCTAAGTTAGAAGAAGCCAAGAGAAGGCTAAATAATGTTGAAAAAGTATACAGATGTCAAGGCTCTTGAATTTGCCCATAGCCATTAAAGAGGAGCATCAGTAGAATATTCCAATGGCCGTTGACGGGTACTTATTTTAGTATCCTTCAATAGCCTGATTCTCATCACTTGTGAGTTAACGATCTTGCTCAAGAAGATATGTGCACAACACATGAACACATGGAGCTCAATTCCCATCCTTTTAAGGTAAAAGGGTTAATTGGGAGAGTCATCCATCCTAAGTGGGGGCTTAAAAGAAATCACTTAGTCGCTAAGGTTCTTGGTGGACACTTGGTTGTGTAACTTTAGAGCAAATTACTACAAGTTGGTTGAATCCGAAGGAAGGGTGCTTAAGTGATGACTTAGCCTAATTGGTGGGGTGAACCTTTTTCCCAAAAAAACCAAAAAAAAAAAAACACATGTGCTTTGGTTTCCATTTTACTCTTGCTTAGCTCAATTACATTGATTTGCTTACTCAACGTCCTTGATTTTACCATTCAATGTTCTTGAGTTTGCTATATTATGCTTTAGCTCATATTTAAAGTTTTTATTTACAAATATTTCGTGTCACCTTATTAACCTCCTCTGTAGTGTGACTTAGTTTACTTAGGACCAACTAACTTTTCTTTGCTCCAAACCCATGGGCTAGAGACATTTGTTTCACCAATACCCTTAATTATATAAAGGTTGCCTTATAATTTTTTCATTATGAGTTAAGATGGGATATGAAGCTTGCCTTCATCTTCTTCCATATACACACACAAATGTGATCCATGTTGGGTGTAATTATTTCATCCCCTGTTGCTACATTTTCTCCAAATAGTTTAGCCATTTCACTCTTAGATTTCAACTCAATATCTTTATGCTCAAATTGTTTAAATTAGGTATCTTTCTATACAACAAAATAAGATAAAAAAGGACATAGGTTATGATGGTAGGTTCTTCAATCAGTTTACCATCAAAATTGGTAAGTAAAGTGAAGAACGAAAAAAGAAAACTCAAACTTGTTCATCCACCATTTATCACTAGCCACAATAGTTCCTTTATTATGATCCTACCCTAAACTACTTTCATTTCCTTTTTATTTTTTCCCTGAAGCATTCTTCATATTATACTTATACTTCAGTTGCTCTTTAGACCTTAGCCAACTAGTTTTTGTTTAACACTCAGGAATCCTTTACTTTTCCTTGCTTTTTATTAATAACCTCACTATAAATATGACAAAGATTAGAATCTTTTCCTTAAACCAAGTTGTACAACCATTCTTTTCAACCTTTTGGCTACTTTCTTTACTTCTTTTTCTAGATGGTGCCATCTAAATCAAGTTAAATAACAAAATAAAGACTTTATGTTACATGCCATTGTAGTTACAACTTGAAATGAACACCAATGAAACATGTAACATCTCTTAATCAAGTCTTATGGCCAATCCCACAAATTGTGATGAATGATAATCAAGATGCTTGAGGTTCATATAAGCACCTAATCTAAGATACAACATACTTAGTACAAGGAAGAATCTATAGTGAAAAGTGTAAGTGCAAGTCATAACAGTCAAATCAACTAACACTGATACAAAATCTCTTTCATATATTGTGCATTGCACCCCAGATTGATTTTTAAACTAAAGAAAAGAATGCCTAATAAATGGTAGAAATTAAACAACTCCACCACCACCTTAGCCAACATCAACAACTCAACTACATATCTAATATATTTTAAGACAGGATGGTCAATGATAATAATTTAAAAAAAGATTAGATACCTGCAAGCCAACTTAAAAACTAAAGTATGATGTCTTCATCATACTCGATACAAAATTTAGCAGTTAGTAGACCACCATTGACAACCTAGTATAGATTTTATAGTAAGGTGTCTACCAAGACCATCCATTTTATGAGCAGAAATATATGAGCAGGATAGACCAAATAAAGAAGATAATAATTAAAAAAGGCAACACGTAGATGATAATCAGTCATTCAATATATCATATTTCACAGAAAGAATAGTTGAAATTCAAAAACAGCAATTGTAAAATTCATTTCTTTGAGAAAAGAAAGAAGAAATAAGAGTGGAGAGGGGGGGAGAGAGAAACCTAGTGGCTTGCAAAGTAGAGAAGGTTAAATTTGCTGGAGAAGCAAAGGGGTGTGGTCGTCGTCAATGAAATGGCTGGCTTAGAGCACTGGCGACAAGCAAGGGTGCGATGAAAGATACGATGGGAACGGAAGGGGAAAGGTCAATGAGAGAGAGGATGGAGAGGTAAGTTGATATAAGATTGAGGCATCAAGCAGTAAGGATTGGGTCTACCTATGATCATGCAGTAAGAGAATAACAATGTCATAAATTGAAAAAAATTCATACTAAGTAGCATTAAAAAATAGTGAGTTGTAATTTTGATATCATGAATATTTTGTTGAAGCTTATGAATTAGGAAAGTTTAGGAATTAGGAGTGTACCATTATATTATAATGACTGTACAATTCCAAACTGATGAGCATGTGCATTTAATTTTTGTATGAGAAATTATGTTTGCTGTAATAAGCATCATTATAATTTAACAACCCCTCCATTTCATAATCATTGTTAGAAATTTATATGTTTGTATTTCCTTAATATTGCCATGTTTATATTTCAAAGAACTTATTAGTGGTGTTGATGTGTCGAAAACACATTTTCATTATATATTATTAACAAAAATCATTTAATACATTATTTCATACATTCATGACACGGAGAGAGTAGCATTTCTATATCATAGAATGAGCATTTATGCAAGAAGGTAGTTTTTATTTAAAATAGGAAAATAACATATAAATGGTAATTATTCTAAACAAATGGTCATGATCACATCATTCATGTCAAAACTAGTCATTATTATTATTATCATCATCATCATTATCATTGTCATCAATGTTGAGTAAAGGACTAGTCATCGGTACTTTTTCTAAAATAATTTATTTAACATCGTTGTTTTTTATTCATAAGGATTTCTGTCTCATATCATGAGCAATATATAGTTAATAGGGATCATGATTATATCTATTGTTAATAATTATTTATAATATTTTATATCATAGATATATTATTTACATTCCATTACAGCCATCACATTAATAAATACAAAAATATAGTAGACACATAATCATATAAAAATAGGTTTTTTCTGGTTAGAATCATACAGAAATAGCTAGACAAGGTACGCATACTGTGATTCCGTGAACAATAAGAAGAATGATGCAAGTTACTATTTTAAAAAAAAAAAAAAAAAAGAAAGAAGTCAACCACATGTTCAATGACGCGCAAAGCTAGTTCTCTTCTCAACAATGGAACCTTGATAATTAATGTTTATTTTCTATCCTTTTTGCTAAGAATTTTAAGCCTTTTTGTTTTTCGGAACCAAACTCTTACTTCTAATCTATACATTACCTTTCCAAGACATTCACAACAAGATCTCCTTTTTCCATAGTTTTTGTCATCAAATAATTTTTGAATGTCTTTTGACATTATAACAGCATACTTTTTGAATGTCAACTATGTTACACTTATAATTCTCACTAAGCATAAGCTTTAGATCAATATTTCAGCTCTACACTAGTGATGAGGCCGTAAATGAAAAGGGTTTATTTGATGAGTTAGGCTCAACTAAATCTTAGAGATTGAATTGGCTTATTATGCTACCAAGCTAATTTTGAGCCTAGTGAAGGTCAACGCTACTTAGTTGGATTAACTTTTTTATCCCCATTTTTATTAGACATGGCTTAGCTTGCTTGACTTGACGTTTTCTTGTTTCTTTTCTCAGACGCGTGTTGAAAGTATGAATTACCACTTGTGTTAATAAAACTTGTCGCTTTTACTTCCTTTCTTGCAGCTCCATTTTGCCCAATCCCTCCTTTTTGACAACTTAAATTTAACTTCGAAGTAGTTAACCAGCGTGACTTTTAGGTGTTGTGTTGTATTTGTCTTACCTTTTGCGTCACTTTTTTATTTCTATGAGTTATATGTCTTGCACTATTTTGCACGCTACGAAATTTTGTATTAGAATTTTTGATAGGGGGTTTTAAAATGGGGGATAAGTACTATGATGGATTTGTGAAACAGAGACATCTGCAAGGCAATTTTATCTCTTACTTTTTTAATTTTAATTTTTCTCATATTGTAACTATCATTATTCTTTGGCTCATGCTCTAATTATGCATCAATTGTGTCATTAATTAAGTGGGTCATGCTTCTTTTTCAAGAAATGAAAATCTAATCCAGTTCATTTTCCAATCCATTTTTTATGGCAAATTGTTTTTTGGCTTTTCTTTAGCAAAATTTATAATTGCCCATGATCTAAGAGTTTTGATCCTACATGTGATAAAAAAGCAAAATTCACCGTACACAAAAGATTGGAATTTTCCAAGTCCTGTTTTTCCGTGACTGAAGAAACTAATCCAGCCAATTTTAGAATGGGAGCAACTTGTGGGAGATGGAGGTGGTTAATCACGTCTAAAATCCGACGTCTTTGTCATTTTCAATTTTTCTTCTTTTCTTTCGGAGACCAATAATATCAACAGTTGAGATACTTGAGTGAGTGAGCGAGCGAGGTCAGCATTTAATTCAACGTTGTTCTCCTTTTTGTTTGTAATTCAATGGAGTTATACGGTCACGAGTAATGCATAATTTTATGAGATAAATGATGATGCTTGCTTGAACTCCCAAAGTGACACACAACACAATTAATTAAACATTTCTTCTACATCTTGATGTGTATTTTTTTAATCAGAAAGCAAGGAGTCTGAAAATATGGGAACAGAAAACAATGAATATTTGAATTGAATACTGGCACAAAGATCCCATCAGTAGGGCTTGGCACGTGAAAATCTTCTCCTGGTGACGTTGGTCAAGCTGTAATTTATGCAGTTAAGGTACGCGCATATGGTAAGTACGCCTAAAATGCGTGTTAATTCTTCTTTTATCTTTTCGTTAGGAAAGGATATGGGACATAAAGGGTAGGAAGGATGGGGAAGGAATGGCAGAAAATAGGAAACGAATGATATTTTTCTTCAAGGACTGAATGAGAATAGTGCTGATTGGTATGAAATGGAAAGGGTTGAGAAGGAATGGGAGATTTGTTTTTAGAGAAAGTAAAATGAATGGGAACGAATGGAAAATAATGGTACGGAAATAACAAGGAATTATAAGAAATGAGATTTTTCTTAAATGAGTAGAAAGGAATGATACAGAATAAGAAGAATGGTATCGAATAGTGAAAACTCATCATTTACGCATGAAAAGGACAAGCTCTCAGACGGTAGTAGTGTTAAGCCTATCGTGGAGCCACAAATTTAACCACTACTTCGATTATTAAATACTTTTATAGCATAGGGAAGTGGGGATCGATCCACGAGGAAAGATTGTTTTAAAAAGGCTAGTTTAATCCTAAATGATTTTACTAATCTAATTTATTAAATCTAATCTTAATAATTCTAAAATAATTAAAATCTAATGAATAAAAATCTAGAAAAATACCCAATGATGCTCCTAAATATTTTGGATTATATTCTCGAAAGAAAACAACAAAAAGCTTTCCTAAATACTCTAGAAAAATAAAATCAAAATAGTAACTGAAATTCTAATTAAAAATCAACACAGCAAATAATAAATAGAAAATAAATATTAAAATTGACAAACAGTAACCTAAACTAATATTCTTCAACTTTACAAGCTTATAACTCCAAAATAATATCTGATTGATTTTAGGAAAATTAAATCATAAAATTACCATAGAATATCAATGCAGAATATTAAATCTGAAATTAGAAATAAAATAATCTGTATAAATATAAATACGAAAATAATCAAGAAAATTACGCTAATTCTAGGACACAGTTTCCTAGATTTAACAATACCTAATTGTAACACCCTGGAAATTCGATTTGGAATTCTTGCCCAGTTGGACCGACCTAGGCCAAGTCAACCCAAGTCAGTATCAATTAACTCTCGTGAAATTCTTTTAATAAAGTTCTTGATATATTTTGGGAAGTATTAAAGTTTCCAAAATTTTTCTTTCCGATTTTTGTAAAACTCCTAATGTCATTGTTATTATTTTATTATTATATTATGAATATTATTATCACTCTACCATTAATATTATCGTTTTATTATCATTTTATCTATTTCGACGTATGCAAATTCTACTATTTTATTAATATTATTAATATTATTATCATCTTATTATCATTTTATCATTTTATCATTATCCTACTATTTTATTATCCACCAAAAAAAAAATCCAAACCCTAACCACCCCCCTTGCTGCCGCCACTTTTGTTAAAAAAAAAAAGTTTGAAAGTTGTTTTTTCCCCCATTTTCTTTTCTTTTTAACCTAGAATCCTAACCACCTATTCCCCCACTTTTCGCCCCTCACGTTCTCTCTCTCTCTCTCTCTCTCTCTACCTTCATACCGTCACCAACCACCGTCCGGCCACCCTAGTGCCGCCACCCCACCGGCCGTTCCTCGTGTTTTTGGTAAGAAAATCAAGATGATGTATGGGTTCATACACCCCACGCATCCAAAAGAAATCATCACTTTTCTTTCATCTCTGTTGTTTTTCTTTTTAATCCCTTTTATTCTTGTGAATTTTATGACCATCGTAAACGAAGATTTTGACATAACCTTTACTGTTTTCTCAGCACTCTCGGCATTGAATTTGAACAAAGGAATTTCCTTCAATTTAGATCCGGTGTCGATCAAAGGTACTAGTAACAGCGTTTTTTTAACGTTATTTTGGTATTTAATGGTAAAGGTGGGTTCTTTTGGCATGATTGGGTCTGGGCGAGGGTTTAAGCGTGTCTAATGGGTATGGGCGTATTTTTGGGCAACCCGAAACGAGCGAAAACTATGCAAAAAGAAGTCGAATAATCTGGACAGAATTCATACTGATTTTGACGCAACTTTGAAATTTTCGGATAATTATTCTGGTTGTCCAAAAATTATGAAATTTTTACAGTAGTTAGATTAAATGTGAGGATTACAAGGGTTTTTGAATTGGATGAATTGGAGTTAAATTAAGACAGTTATGGCCAAAATACCGAGCCCTATCAAATTTGAAAACTGCAGGCATAGGGTGCAGTTTTTGAATTTTCAGACTTGGTTATGCTGTGAATTTGTGAAAGTTCTAAACATGAAAGTTTTAGTAAACAAAATTATCTTTCTGGATTGGGTAAGAATATAATTTTTGGAAGTCGGAAGGAAAAGTTATGAGGATGGAAATTGGGAGTAAAAATCTGGGTAAAATCTGGGGAAGCAGAATCTGGACTGTTTCGCCTTCAAGTTAGAAAATTTTCCTAGGCTAGTACTGGTGGCCAAAAATTGTGAAATTTGCTGAGTAGGAGCATCTATATGCGTCAAATAATGTGGTTTTGGAATTGGGTCATTTGGAGTAGCGTAGCCAGAGTTTTGACAAAATTTTCCGGGACTGTCCTGGGGAACACAGTCTTTAGCATTGCCGGAAGAAACAAAAATTTGACTGGGTTCGGGGCAGAACCAAGCCAAGCTCTAAACATAGAAAAGACAGAGGACATTGTAAGGCTTCCAGACTGACCTAGAACACTAGAATTGGATATCAGGAACTAGAGTTATAATTTTTGGAAGTTGGACCCATCACTGGCCAGTCGAACCTTTACCCCGAATAGGTTTGGATGAATTAAGATCTAGAAAACCTCTTTCTAAATTTGGAGGAGGCCCAGGGGTGCCCTACACTGAATGTGGACTGACTATGGGCTGTTTGTGGGCCCAGGTGCGGAACAGTGAACCCTCATTAAAGTAACCGAGCCGGTAAATTGTACGGTACTCAGGTAACAGTCATGCCCTAACCTTTCCCCTGTGTTACTGAAATCATGAAAGTTTTGGGAGTTCTTGTATTGATTCCTTGGCATTCCTTTCCAATGGGATGAATATTGGTGTGAAACTTATGGATGGTTCCTTGATGGGAACCGAATGCTGTGTTTGTTCTGGAAGTTGGAAATCTCCATATTGTAAAAGTTGAAACTTACTGTTGTAAAAATTGAAACTTACTGTGATTGTAATTGAAGTGCTGTTTCTGCATTCTAATTTCTGTTGGGAAAAGTATTTAAATTTGAACGAAACTGAATGTGTCAAGTTGGTATCCACTAACTAAAAGGAACTAAATAGGGTTAGTGGAATCGACTGGAACTAATTGAAGGCCATAGCCTTCCCCGGGTAATAGGTGCATGCATGAGAGCGGCCACGTACTCAGCCGAGACGTGGGCCAGGTTATCGGTAACCACCCATGATGGTGGTAGGCCAGGAAAGTTAAGCGGTAACCGCCTGAGGAGCGATAGGTTAGGAAAGAGTTGAACGGCTGTGCTATGTTAGAGCGCAGGCCATGAGACCCACTGGGGTCGTTCACCCAAGACTTATCTGAAACTGAATATTTTGAATGGAACTATGGAAGTGTGATTCTGAACTTGATTTTTGTTTAAGGAAGATGGTGATAATGGGTTGTGTACCTTGAAAACGTGTTGTTGTTTGCCCCTTTCCCTAAAATGTTTTCAAAAATGAATTTCGTACGTGTCTTTGACTGTTGGGGGTGAATATTACTGAGTTTATCTCACTATTATAAAATGTTTTGTTTTCAGGTGATCTATCTGTACTTGGGACTGGGGACAGGAGAGTAGAGCGAGGCTCGAATGCTGGTTGTACTTAAAAAGGATTTTAGAAGTTGTAATAGAATCTAGTTGGTTTAATTATGACGTTCAAGTTTTGTGTTGAAATTCTTGGACCCATGTCTGGTGGGCTTGATTTGTAAAGACTTTGTTTTAAATGTCAGTTATGATATCCAGCCTGGTATTTTTAAGAAGGAAATACGGCGGTAACACCCTGTTAGGAGTTCCTGCTGCCATTCAGGTTAAATCATTAGTAAATAAAGAATTAGAAATCTGGGGGTGTTACAAAGTGGTATCAGAGCCCAGGTTAACTGACCTGAAGGCTCGCCTAAAGGATAAAGAGAATAATATTAGTTAATAACCCTAAAACAGGTAGACATAAGGACTGCTCGGAGTGTGAGTGTAGGTTGGGAAGGGAATATACTTATATATATGTTATTTTTGTATATATATATATATATATATATATATATATATATATATATATATATATATATATATCTGATTTGGGCCTACTAATGTCTAGGATGAATGCGGCCCGTCATTGTGGGTGTATGGGACGACCTTGTCGCCACCGGAGGTTGGAGAAGATTCCCGGGGCCAGTTTTGAGAGTCACTTGGAGCGAGTGGAGATTTTTCTTTTTGGAAGACTAGCTGAGGTTCCTGATGATTGTTTGAGGTTCGACCACAACCAAGCCCTGTTCTTCCTTTTAACTCTTTGGGGAGGCCCCTTGTGGCATTATAGAGTTAATGAGCTTCATCCTGAGGAGAGAGCATTTATGGTTGCTGGGAATTATTGTTTATGCAAGTGGCAGCCTATGCACTTCAACCTAAATGAGCTAGTGGACTACCTCATTGACATAGGTCCTTATGACGAACCCCCCGCCCCTGACTCTGGGGATGCCAACCCGCCACCACCTGTAGAGGAGGATACTGATGAGGTGGGAGACCCCATAGGAGAGAAAGACCCCATGGAAGAGGAAGACCCTGAGGAAGATCCTGAGGAATACCCTGAGGAAGACCCTGAAGAAGACCCTGAGGGAGATTCTGAGGCCAGCGAGGGGCAACTTATGGGCAGTAAGGACCTAGGGGGAGATCAGAGAGATGAAGAAGGGAATCACCTTGTGTAGGATGAGCACTCCAGCCACTTGGAAGACTTAGGAGCAAATGAGGCTAGGTTGACCCGCTGGGAGCGGGGTAGATGTGGTCGGATGTGTAGAGGCACTTGTCCACCGGATGCCCCAAGTCAGTAAAGGTTGGAAGCATTAGGAAGTTGTTTTATTTCTTTTTAGGGAAGCATTAGTAGTAATTTTCTTTAAATTGTTACCAGTCATTGTGGCTATTTGAGTTAAAAGTTGTGATGTAATAAAAGGGGCTAATAGGAACCCTTGTGAAACTGAGAATTTATGCAATAAAAGTATTTTTGGATTATTTAAAAATATTTGTGCACCTTGTTGTGAAATATGTGAAACATGTGGATGATATATCTGTGTGCCTGTATGATATAAACCTTCTGAGTTTGTGATATAATGGATGTACCACCTGAATGTGGTAGTTCGTATTGTGAACGAATCTCTAAGAAAGTTGTGGTAATATGCACTGGCATGCTTTATGTTCCTGGAACCTAGTGAGTTATAGGAAGTGAACTATTAGGGAAGGAACTGAACACGAATTGTTTTTCTCGACCAGGATGGCGGGAAACAACACCAATAACCATAATGAAGAGTCTCAGATGGGGCCCCACCCGGTGACGAGGGTCCCTACGACCCAGGACATACCTATGGCAGCCCTTAGGGAGCGATTACAGGCCCTGCGCCCCCGAAACGGGAATGGATCTCGTAGCCAGATTGATGAAACAAATCCACCCATAGGAGTCGAACTCACCAACTTGTTACTGCTAGAGATGCTGCAGAAGCAAGGGGAGCAACTGCAGCTCCAGAATGAAAAAATCCATAGGTTAATGGAGGTTAGGGAGAAAAGGGCAAAAGAGGATAACTCACATATGTTCAAGAGATTTGCAAGTCACCACCCACTCGTTTACGATGCTACCCCTGACCCCAAAACTTTCGAAGACTGGATTAGGGGGATGGAGAAGTTGTTTGATGCACTCCAGTGCCCTGAGGAGTGGAAGGTAGGATTTGCGATATTCTACCTAAAGGATAAAGCCGACCTCTGGTGGGCTACAGTGCGGGAAAGACAACACGAGCCTGGGTTTGGGTGGGGTAAGTTTAAGGAGATGATCAAAGGCTATTTCTACCCCACCTCCCTCCAGAAGGCTAAGGAGAATGAATTCATGCAATTACAGCAGGGGAGCATTAGCGTTCTCGAGCACGCCTCCAAATTCATGGAGTTGTCACGTTTCGCCCCAGCCTTCATAGCTGATGAGAGGCTAAAGATGAATAGGTTTGAGGCTGGACTCAACCCAACTATCAAAGAACGTATGTCAGTGCGGCAGTATGCCTCCTACGTTGAGTTGTACGACACTGCGATCAACGTAGAAAGAGCAATGAAGGAGCGCAGTCAATACTTCAATGAGCAGAGGGGTACCAAGAGGAAGGGAGATAATCGGGGAACCTTCCAGACACAGGAGCAGAACCGTAGACCCGCTGGGGGACAACACTCTGGCAGTTTCAATCGAGGGGGCCAGTATTCCAACACACGACCCAAGGTAACCTGCAACGCTTGTGGGAAGCCAGGACATTTCGTCAGGGAGTGTCGAACAGTGAAGAGATGCTTCTGCTGTGGAAGCCATCAACACCAAGTGTGAGACTGCCCGCTTCCTCCACCGCCTCCCGGGCAAGGACAAAGACAGAGTCAGGGACAGAGTCGGGACAGAGGGTATGGGCAGCGGCCCCAATCCTCGTACCAAAGTAGGGGAGGGCAGACGGCCTACTCCAACCAGCAGAGTCGTTCACCCCAGTCAGCTCAGTCCCAACCCTCCAACCAACCACCCCGGAACAACGGGGGCCGAGTGTACGTGATGCGAAAGGAGGAAGCGGAAGATGCTCCTAATGTTGTGACGGGTACTTTCTCTCTCCTAACTCAACTAGTAGATGTGTTGTTTGATTCGGGTGCCACGCACTCGTTTATTTCTGTTAGGCTGGTTGAGACATTAGCGCTCACCCCCACTCGTAGATCTTCATTACTATCTGTAACTCTCCCGGATGGGAAGACTGTGTCGTGTGAGGAACTATACGAGGGATGCCCCCTTAGAATGTATGCATGTGAATTCTTGGCGGATCTATATAAGTTTGAGTTAACTGATTTTGGGGTTATTTTAGGGATAGATAGGTTGGCTAAGTACCAGGCTCAGATAGACTGCTCAAAACAAAAAGTTTCTCTGAAAGGGCCCAACGGGGAGAAGATAGTGCATAGGGGTCAGAGTCCTAGAATCGGAGTAAAATTAGTATCAGCGATGAAAGCTTGTAAGTTGTTGGGTAAAGGATGTGAGGGATTTCTGTGTCATGCGATGAATACTGAGGATGCCAAGCCCTCCTTGGAGGACATCCCTATAATGAGAGAATTCCCAGATATGTTTCCCGATGAAATCTCTGGTATGCCACCTCTTAAGGAGGTGGAGTTCTGTATCGACCTCACCCCTAGAGCCACCCCCATTTCTAAGGCACCCTACCGGATGGCACCAGCTGAACTTAAGGAATTGAAGACCCAGTTGGAAGAACTCTTAAAGAAAGGCTATATCCGACCTAGCACATCTCCATGGGGAGCCCCGGTCTTATTTGTGAAGAAGAAGGACGGGACGCTAAGGTTGTGTATTGACTACCGGGAATTGAATAAGATAACGATGAAGAACCGTTATCCCCTACCCAGAATAGACGATTTATTCGACCAACTGTAAGGCGCAGGAACCTTTTCCAAGATAGACCTCCGTTCGGGGTACCATCAACTCCGAATCAAGAATGAGGACATACCCAAAACCGCTTTTCGTACCTGATACGGCCACTATGAATTCGTAGTGATGCCCTTTGGTCTCACTAATGCTCCAGCGGCATTTATGGACCTGATGAACAGGGTCTTTAAGCCCTATTTGGATAGGTTCGTGGTGGTTTTCATTGACGATATCTTGATTTACTCGAGAACCCCAAATGAACACACCCACCACTTACGGGTAGCCCTGGATGTGTTAAGGAGGAATGACTTATATGCTAAGTTCTCAAAATGTGAATTTTGGTTGGAGAAGGTAGCTTTTCTAGGACACGTAGTATCCAATGAGGGAGTTTCGGTGGACCCACAAAACATTAAGACAGTGGCAAATTGGCCTAGGCCTAAATACCCGACAGAAGTAAGGCGTTTCTTGGGTTTAGTGGGATATTACCCCCGATTTGTCCAAGACTTTTCGAAAATTGCCACCCCACTTACTAATCTGACCAGAAATGTCACCAAGTATGAGTGGACGGAAAGATGTGTAGGAGCCTTCCAGGAGCTTAAGAAGAGACTTACGAGTGCACCAATACTGGCTCTACCTACTGCGGAGCAGGACTTCGTGGTGTATAGTGATGCTTCTAGGAATGGGTTGGGGTGTGTGTTAATGCAAGCCGGACGAGTGATAGCGCATGCTTCCCGACAGCTGAAGACACATAAGCGGAACTACCCGACTCACGACCGCGGACCTGGAGTTAGCCGCGGTCGTGTTTGCTCTCAAAATCTGGAGACATTAACTATATGGGGTTCGTTGCGAAGTATTCACCGACCACCAGAGTCTGAAATATCTCTTCTCGCAAAAGAATCTGAGCCTGAGACAGATAAGGTGGCTGGAGTTCCTAAAGGACTATGACGTTCATTTTCAGTATCACCTGGGAAAGGCCAATGTAGTAGTGGATGCGTTAAGTCGCAGGCCATACCCAACGCTGAGTTGTGTAATGGCACTTCCAGAGGAGTTATATCGAGAATTTAGAAATTTAGAACTTAATGTGATTACGCCAGAGGCTAGACCTATGCTTTGTACCCTGGAGGCCCAACCGACTCTCATAGAGGAAATCCGACTAGCCCAAACCACAGACCCTTAACTAGAGCGGATAAGAGAAGAGATATTAGTGGGAAAAGCGCCCGGATTTGTAATCCACGAGGATGGGACCATACGATTCCATAATCGTGCGTGTGTTCCAATTGTAGAGGCACTCAAGAGGAAGATCCTAGATGAGGGACATAATACTCCGCATTCGGTACACCCTGGGGGAAATAAGCTGTATAAGGATCTAAAACAAACGTTCTGGTGGAATAATATGAAACAAGAAGTGGCTGATTATGTGGCAAAGTGTCTGACCTGCCAGCGAGTGAAATTAGAGCACCAAAGACCGGCGGGACTCTCACAGCCATTGGATGTCCTTGAGTGGAAATGAGACTCTGTGTCTATGGATTTTGTCATGGGGTTACCATTGACCTAAAGGAAGCACAATGCGATTTGGATTATAGTGGACCGGCTCACGAAGTCGGCGCATTTTATAGCCATGAGGAACACGTGGACCCTAGATCAGTTAGCTCGAGCCTACCTCGAGGAGATAGTATGGCTACACGGAGTACCCAGCTCCATAGTGTTGGATTGAGATACTCGATTCCAATCGGGATTTTGGCAGAAGCTACAGGAAGCGTTCGGAACGTTGTTACGTTTTAGTACTGCCTTTCACCCTGCAACTAACGGGCAGACCGAGCGTACTATCCAAACCTTGGAAGATATGCTGCGGGCTTGCGCCCTGGACTCTAAGAGTGCGTGGGACGAGCAACTGGCACTAATTGAATTTTCTTACAATAATAGCTACCACGTGAGTATTGGCATGGCCCCGTACGAGGCACTATATGGGAGAAAATGTAGGACTCCGCTTTATTGACAAGAGATCGATGAGGCCTTGACTATCGGGCCAGAGTTAATCCAGGCCACCGCGGACAAGGTAAGAGTGATTCAGGAACGAATGAAAGCCGCCCAGAGCTGCCAGAAGAGTTATGCGGACCGGAGGCGTAGACCCCTTGAGTTCCAGGTAGGAGACCAGGTATTTCTTCGCGTTTCCCCAATCAAGGGAGTCGCGAGGTTTGGAAAGGCAGGAAAGCTTAACCCGAGGTACATCGGGCCGTATTTGGTCATACAGCGAATCGGGGAGGTGGCTTACCGACTAGAGCTGCCGGCTGAGCTTCAGAGAATACATAATGTGTTCCATGTGTCGCAATTGCGGAAGTACATTCCAGATTCCTCGCACGTCATCGAACCTGATCCTACACAGCTCCAGGAAAATTTATCATATGAGGAACAACCCATACAAATCCTAGACCGGCAGGAAAAGCATCTCCGAAAAAAGACGGTGCCCTTAGTAAAGGTCCTTTGGGCCAACCATGAGTCATCGGAAGCCACTTAGGAGCTGGAACAGGAGATGCGAGGTAAATATCCCCACCTTTTTCCATAGTCAGGTATGTATCAGTTTCGTGGACGAAACTTCCTAAGTGGGGTAGCATGTAAGATCTCAAGAATTAAGAATGTATTGGTGATGTGTCGCGGCATAATGAAGTTTCGAGGACGAAACTTTTCTTAAGTGGGATAGTATGTAACACCCTGGAAATTCGATTTGGAATTCTTGCCCAGTTGGACCGACCTAGGCCAAGTCAACCCAAGTCAATGTCAATTAACCCTCGTGAAATTCTTTTAATAAAGTTCTTGATATATTTTGGGAAGTATTAAAGTTTCCAAAATTTTCCTTTCCGATTTTTGTAAAACTCCTAATGTCCTTGCCATCATTTTATTATTATATTATGAATATTATTATCACTCTACTATTAATATTATCGTTTTATTATCATTTTATCTATTTCGACGTATGCAAATTCTACTATTTTATTAATATTATTAATATTATTATCATCTTATTATCATTTTATCATTATCCTACTATTTTATTATCCACAAAAAAAAAATCCAAACCCCAACGACCCCCTTGCTGCCGCCACTTTTGTTTTAAAAAAAAAAAAGTTTGAAAGTTGTTTTTCCCCCCTTTTCTTTTCTTTTTAACCTAGAATCCTAACCACCCATTCCCTTACTTTTCCCCCCTCACGTTCTCTCTCTCTCTCTCTCTCTCTCTCTCTCTCTCTCTCTCTCTCTCTCTACCTTCACACCGTCGCCGACCACCGTCCGGCCACCCTAGTGCCGCCGCCCCACCAGCCATTCCTCGTGTTTTTGGTAAGAAAATCAAGATGATGTATGGGTTCATACACCCCACGCATCCAAAAGAAATCATCACTTTTCTTTTACCTCTGTTGTTTTTCTTTTTAATCCCTTTTATTCTTGTGAATTTTATGACCATCATCAATGAAGCTTTTGACATAATCTTTACTGTTTTCTCAGCACTTTCGGCATTGAATTTGAACGAAGGAGTTTCCTTCAATTTAGATCCGGTGTCTATCAAAGGTACTAGTAACAGCGTTTTTTTAACGTTATTTTGGTATTTAATGGCAAAGGTGGGTTCTTTTGGCATGATTGGATCTAGGTGAGGTTTAAGCGTGTCTAACGGGTATGGGCGTATTTTTGGGCAACCCGAAATGAGCGAAAACCGTGCAAAAAGAAGTCGAATAATCTGGACAGAATTCACACTGATTTTGACGTAACTTTGAAATTTCCAGATAATTATTCTCGTTGTTCAACAATTATGAAATTTTTACAGTAGTTAGATTAAGATCTGAAGATTATGTGCGTTTTTGAATTGGATGAATTGGAGTTAAATTGAGCGAGTTATGGCCAAAATACCGAGCCCTGTCAAATCTAAAAACTGCAGGCATAGGGTGCAGCTTTTGAATTTCCAGACTTGGTTATGCTGTGAATTTATGGAAGTTATGAACATGAAAGTTTTAGCAAACAAAATTATCTTTCTGGATTGGGTAAGAATATAATTTTTGGAAGTCGGAAGGAAAAGTTATGAGGATGGGAAGTTGGGAGTAAAAATCTGGGTAAACTCTGGGGATGCAGAATCTGGACTGTTTCGCCTTCAAGTTAGAAAAATTCCCTAGGCTAGTACTGGTGGCCAAAAATTGTGAAATTTATTGAGTAGAAGCATCTGGATGCGTCAAATAATGTTGTTTTGGAATTGGATCATTTGGAGTAGCGTAGCTCGCGTTTTGATAAAATTTTCTGGGACTATCTTGGGGAAGATAGTCTTTGGCATTGCCGGAAGAAACAAAAATTTGACTAGGTTCGGGGCAGAACCGAGCTAAGCTCTAAACATAGAAAAGACAGAGGACATTGTAAGGCTTCCAGATTGACCTAGAACACTAGAACCGGATATTAGGAACTAGAGTTATGATTTTTGGAAGTTGGACCCATAACTGGCCAGTCGAACCTTTACCCCGGATAGGGTTGGATGAATTGAGATCTAGAAAACCTCTTTCTAAATTTGGGGGAGGCCCAGGGGTGCCCCACACTGAATGTGGACTGACTATGGGCTGTTTGTGGGCTCAGGTGCGGAACAGTGAACCCTCATTAAAGTAACCGAGCCCGTAAATTGTACGGTACTCAGGTAACAGTCATGCCCTAACCTTTCCCCTGTGTTACTGAAATCATGAAAGTTTTGGGAGTTTTTGTATTGATTCCTTGGCATTCCTTTCCAATGGAATGAATATTGGTGTGAAACTTATGGATGGTTCCTTGATGGGAACCGAATGCTGTGTTTGTTCTGGAAGTTGGAAATCTCCATATTGTAAAAGTTGAAACTTACTGTTGCAAAAGTTGAAACTTACTGTGATTGTAATTGAAGTGCTGTTTCTACATTCTGATTTCTGTTGGGAAAAGTATTTAAATCTGAACGAAACTGAATGTGTCAAGTTGGTATCCACTAACTAAAAGGAACTAAATAGGGTGAGTGGAATCGATTAGAATTGATTGAAGGCCATAGCCTTCCCCGGGTAATAGGTGCATGCATGTGAGCGGCCACGTACTCAGCCGAGACGTGGGTCAGGTTATCGGTAACCACCCATAATGGTGGTAGGTCAGGAAAGTTAAGCGGTAACCGCCTGAGGAGCGGTAGGCCAGGAAAGAGTTGAACGGCTGCGCTATGTTAGAGCGCAGGTCATGAGACCCACTGGGGTCGCTCACCCAAGACTTATCTGAAACTGAACATTTTGAATGGAACTATGGAAGTGTGATTCTGAGCTTGATTTTTGTTTAAGGAAGATGGTGATAATGGGTTGTGTGCCTTGAAAACGTGTTGTTGTTTCCCCCTTTCCCTAAAATGTTTTCAAAAATGAATTTCGTACGTGTCTTTGACTGTTGGGGGTGAATGTTACTGAGTTTATCTCACTATTATAAAATGTTTTGTTTTCAGGTGATCTATCTGTACTTGGAAATGGGGACAGGAGAGTAGAGCGAGGCTCGAATGCTGGTTGTACTTAAAAAGGATTTTAGAAGTTGTAATAGAATCTAGTTGGTCTAATTATGATGTTCAAGTTTTGTGCTGAAATTCTTGGACCCATGTATGGTGGGCTTGATTTGTAAAGACTTTGTTTTAAATGTCAGTTATGATATCCAGCCTGTTATTTCCAAGAAAGAAATACGGCAGTAACACCCCGTTAGGAGTTCCTGCTGCCATTCAGGTTAAATCAGTAGTAAATAAAGAATTAGAAATCTGGGGGTGTTACACTAATAATCATGAATTAACAATTAAAATCAAAATTTTCAGAATTAATAACCTAAAAAACCTACACATATCAATTTCATAAAATAATTCTGAAAAATTACCACATAACTTCCAAAAATTACGGAATTAAATATGGGCAGACTAGGACACTATATGAACTCTAGGAACTGATAAAAATCAAAAAAGAACAAAAATAACTATTTTTAGTCTAATTTCTAACAAACCGCTAATTAAATACTAAAACTGAATATAAATCAATCTAAAATTATAACCACTCTAAAAATCAAAATATAAACTATCTAAAATTACCTAGACACTCCTAAAAGACTATACTTTGGGAGGGTCGATTGAATTTAAATTAAAGCTAATAAAAATAGAACAAAAATTAGCAAACTAATCAAATTAACTCTAAGCAACAAATAATGATCAAAAGTTATCAAATTTATGAAGGATACTTAGTATAATCTCAATCCACCGTGCAAATTAATATTTATCATTAACACACAAGTTAAATTCATTCATGAGTTAAACTATAGAAGACATCCACCAGCGGCTCTTCTCCGTTTTTTCTTAGATTCTAGTTTAATTAGGTCCAACCCTAACATAAACCCTACTAATTTTGATAATCCTCACACCAGCACAAAAATTTAATCAAACCAGAGCATTAAGAATGAGAAAAACATCATTTAACACTTTGTAACCAATTTACTAGCAAATCGATTTAACAAAGTTCTAAAGTGATTACCTAATTAAAAGAGATGGGTTTGAGCCATCCATGAATTAGGGTGATACCTAAGTATAAAAAACTATAACTTTTACGTATTATAGTCTTCTAAACTATCAATCGAAGTTGTATTAAACTAACTAGCATGCATTCTAATTAATTTAACACGAATATTATAAACGATAAACGCTAATTACTATAGAATCATGAATATGAATCAACTAGGCAATAAAGTATAAAATTTGTTTCAAAATAGTAAAATTAGCATGGCTTCAAGAAGATTATACTGAGCGCACAAAAAAAATTACTCACTCATATTAAAATCAACATCACAAAATTCACCCAAACAAATCATGTTTAATAATGAACTAAACACACATAAAAAAAATATCAAAATAAAAATAATTAAAAGGAATAGTATTGCCGTGGCCTTGTTTGATGGATTATGATGATGGTGTGGTGTAAGGTTGGTTTGTAGATGAAGAAGACGATGATGATAGATGATTGATGATTATGGTGTAAGGATTAATGGATGGAGGCCTGGCCGTGGGTGAGAAGGTGATCAAGGAGATGATGGGTGATGATGATCGTGGTGATGAGGAGGATATGGCTGCATGTGAAGGAGATGTTGCATGGAGATAGAGAAAGAGGGCTGCTTGAGACGTGATGGGGCTGATAAATCAGGAAGAATAGGCCGTGAAGAAGGGGCTGACGTGAGGATGGTTTTTGGAGGAAGAAGGCTGAGTGGACAAGTAGAAGAGGGGTTAGGCAGCCGTGCGGTGTGTATGCGATGGGGATGATGAACCAATATGGGTATGGTGATGATGTTATTTCTGGTGGAGAGGAAGGAGGGGTGTGATTAGGGTTTCCTTCTTCCTTTCTTCCTTAGATTTCTTCTCCCTCAAGACTTCTAGCTCTTCACCAACTCTTGAAATCCTAACCCAATTAAATAATTATGGAAATAATACTCTCCATAATTATTATTTTTAGACCGTCTTTATAGCCAAACGTGTAAAACTCGAGCTTCGACGTCCTCTCTTCTCCTCTTTATTAAATTAATACTAACCTGAAAAACATATAAAATAAAGTAAATTAGACGCAATAATATATATAATATAATCAAAATAATTATTAAAATCACGCATGATTTTTGGCTCAACAAATTCCCCCACACTTAGACTTTGAACGTCCTCGTGCAAAGAAATCTTAGACTCGACCTAAAGTTGACACCGTTTCTTTTCTTATAAAATCATGCATACTTATAATATTCATACTAGGTCTGGGCTTGCTTAAGAAAAACAGTGTTGTTGAATTAATTAGTTTCTCCTTCAATAAGTGAATACCTGCTAGACATCTAACTATCCTTAGAGAGTTTATTTATCAACCTCACAACACTTCTATAATGATGTAACATGATTAATAATTATCCATCTCTTTTTGATTATGCATACACCAATCAAGAGGTCGAAAAAGAATTTATGATGGAAAAATTGAGGCACGGCATAGCTATGGAGACAATTAAACTAGGTAGAATAACTTATTGAATTAATTCTAAACTTGCCTTGTATTTATTTCTCTTTTATTTTTTTTTTTTCAAACTCCACTTGCGCACATATTCGAGGCTTATGTAGGGTCTTAGAAATTAAACACTCCCTATCTCACACTCACCCGAATAGATGTGCTACAGCAAACATTTTATTTTCATCATTACTTTTATTTATTTTAATGACTTATTAGTATGGGAAGCAAGCTTTCCAATGGCAGTATTGCCTCAAAAGATAACACCCAGTAACGCATACCTCAAAGGAGTACCTGTCATTCCTAACTTTGACTCTTCCTTTTTTTTTTCTGTCTTTGTATGAAAATAGACAAGTAAAATCATAATTTTAATGAATTATCCAACTAATTCAATAGTCTAGGAGATAGGACAGGTCATTTTATTACCTTTGAATCGGATATATTACATTACTAAATAAGATGGATAATCAAGAGAGTTACTCATTAAAAAGATGCATGAGGATCAACTCAAACTTCTCTAAAAGATAACTATCATGCTTAGAAGTCTTCACTTATAAAAGAATAAACTACAAAAGAGCTAATAAAACAAAAAAAAAATTTAAATAAGTAAGCCTAACATAAAATCATATCATGCATTATTTATAAGAAAAGAAAAAAAAACAAATTTTGTTTTTTTTTCGATTTTCTACTTTTTTTTCAAGAATAAAAATTGCGAAAATCAAATGCATGATGCACCACCCCCCTCACACTTAATTCATGTATTGTCCCTAATGCATGCAAAAAGAAAGAAATAATGAAAACAAAAGCAAAAGTAAACTTCCCTGAAAACGTTGGATTGCCTCCCAACCAGCGTCTTTGTTTATAGTCATTGGCTCGACTTCATGAAACTTCCGGATCCTCTAGTTGGATTTCTTCCAATAAATCAGCATTAATTTGGCAAGGCACTTTTTGAAATTCAGTATTATCAAGACTCTTAGTAAGTACAGTCAAAAATTCATCTTCATTAGACAAGTCATGAATATTTTGGGACAACTCATCAATAACATCAAGTGCATACACATAATTCACATTAGTAGGGAATCTCATGGCATCAAAAATATTAAATTTAATTACTTTGCCATCAAATTTCATGGTTTATGTTCCTTTATACACATCAATTTTAGTCCTAACTATTTTCAAAAATGGTCTGCCTAGCAAGATGGGAATATCATGACATACTTCACCCATGTTCATTACATAAAAGTCAGTAGAAAATACTAGTTCATTCACTTGAATCAAAACATCCTCTAACACTCCATCAGGATAAGTGTTGCTCCTATCAGCTAATTGAATCAGTATGCTAGTTTTCTTTAATTCGCCTAGGTTCAGTTTGTTATAAACGGATCTAGGCATAACATTAATAGAGGTACCTAAATCAAGCATAGCTTTATCAAAGCAAAGGTTTCCTATTTTGCAAGGAATAGAAAACACACCACGGTCTTTACACTTAGGGGGAAGTTTTCTTTGAAAAACAGCAGACACATTTTCCCCTACACTTATCTTCTCATTACCAATGAGCTTCCTCTTGGTAGTGCATAATTCTTTTAAGAACTTAGCATAACGAGGCACCTGTTTAATGGCATCAAGGAGATGTATATTAATTTCTGCCTTCCTTAATGTCTTTAAGATCTCTTGGTTAGCCTCATTCACCTTAGAAGTAGGGTTTCTAAATCTACTAGGAAAGGGTGGAATTGGCTTATAAGGTTTTCTTTTCTTCTCTCCTATTTCCTTAATAGTTTGATTAGAATTAGTGTCTAACTCTGGTACAGCCCTTTTAATCTCTAACTCAGGTTCTAATCCTCTACTCTTCCTAGGTTCTTTTAACTCTTCCCCACTCCTAATTGTTATGGCACTAACATTCTCTTTAGGGTTAGGGTAAGGCTGATATGGTGACCTATTTTGCATTTGAGCCTACAGGTTGCTAACTATGATATCAGTTACAGTCTGTTTCTCTTAAACCTGCTTAAGAGTTGTCTCCAAAATCTGGAAACCATCATCCATCTTCTTGAAGACTTGTTCTAGTAGAAAGTTGGTCTTATCCTGGTTAGAAGGTTGATGAGAGGGTTGGTCAAAACCAGGTGGATTAGGCTTAGGGCCATACCTAAGGTTAGGGTGGTCTCTCCATCCTTCATTATAAGTATTCGAATAGGGATCATACCTCCTTTGATCTTGGTTAGAGTAAAGAGTATTAACATTACCTTCTTGTAGAGTAGGACATGCATTAGTAGAATGCCCCTCTAGATAACAAATACCATATATTACTGCTTTTTGAATACCCCCAATAATAATCTTATTTTTAACATAGCAGTAATGTGAGATAACTGATTCTCTAGAGATGAACTAGAACCTATCTCATTTACCCTTTTAGTTTGTGAGTCCCTAGCACCAAACTGCTGAGTGTTTTGGGCCATTACATTAAATAGATTTCTAGCATCAGCTAGGGTTTTATTAACCAGAGCCCCCCCACTAGCAGCATCAACCATATTGCGGTCCATAGGAAGTAAGCCCTCATAAAAATATTGAATCAACAGTTGTTCAATTATTTGATGTTGGGGGCAACTAGCACATAACTTGTTAAATCTTTCCTAATACTCACAAAAGGTTTCCCCATTCATTTGTTTGATTCCACATATTTCTTTCCTGATAGATCCAATACGGGATGCAGGAAAAAACTTTTCTAGAAACGATTTATGCAATGCAGTCCCTATAGAAAAAGATCCAGCAGGCATATAATATAACCAGTCCTTAGCATTACCAAGTAAAGAAAAGGGAAAAACCCTTAGTCTAATTTGGTCCTCAGGAATTCCTTCAGGTACCATAGCAGAGCAGGTAATAAGAAATTCACTAATGTATCTATAGGGGTCCTCTCCAGCTAATCCATGAAACTTAGGTAATAAATTAATAAATCCTGAGTTTAATTTCAAAGGCTTATCTAAAATAGCCTAAGTAATGGACATTGGTTGGATTTCTAAGTTAGGAGCAACAAGTTTTCGAAGAGTAGACATGCTTACCTCTTTAATCGTAAAACTTACTGGGTCAGGCTGACTCTCTTTGTTTTCACCTTTTAATGCTTGTTCTTTGTTCTCTCCAATTTCCTTACCACTCCTCAATTTCATGCACTACAAGAAATCTAAAAAATATATATATATAAATAAATAAGTTTACAATACTAGAATTAAAACAAAACAAAGCAAAAGTAGCAATTCAAATAGAAGTAAACTAGCAATTTAATTTTCTTTCCCTGACAACGGCACCAAAATTTGTTAAGCTTGTCGTGGAGCCACAAATTTAACCACTACTTCGGTTATTAAATACTTTTTATAGCATAGGGAAGTAGGGATCGATCCACGAGGAAAGATTGCTTTAAAAAGGCTAGCTTAATCCTAAATGATTTTACTAATCCAATTTATTAAATCTAATCTTAATAATTCTAAAATAATTAAAATCTAATGAATAAAAATCTATAAAAATACCCAATGATGCTCCTAAATATTTTGGATTATATTCTAGAAAGAAAACAATAAAAAGCTTTCCTAAATACTCTAGAAAAATAAAATCAAAATAGTAACTGAAATTCTAATTAAAAATCAAAGCAGCAAATAATAAATAGAAAATAAATATTAAAATTGACAAACAGTAACCTAAACTAATATTCTTCAACTTTACAAGCTTATAACTCCAAAATAATATCTGATTGATTTTAGGAAAATTAAATCATAAAATTACCATAGAATATCAATGCAGAATATTAAATCTGAAATTAGAAATAAAATAATCTGTATAAATATAAATACGAAAACAATCAAGAAAATTACCCTAATTCTAGGACACAGTTTCCTAGATTTAAAAATACCTAATAATCATGAATTAACAATTAAAATCAAAATTTTCAGAATTAATAACCTAAAAAACCTGCACATATCAATTTCACAAAATAATTCTGAAAAATTACCACATAACTTCCAAAAATTACGGAATTAAATATGGGCAGACTAGGACATTATATGTATTTTTATTCAAATCATAAGTCAAATAGTCGGAAGGGCCATGATCACTATTAAATAATATTAAAGATGCTGTTAAACTATTAAAATAATCTGCAACAGACATATGAAGTAAGTGTATGTATAATAAATACAATTAAACCAATAGGAATTTCTATGAAAAAAATGCATGTTTTGTTATGATTATTAGTTTTAAATGACATGCATGACCCTATAAATTTGACATTTGATCCCGCATGTGCTAACTAATCCTTTGCTAATTTATTCTTATTGGTAAATTACCTTATTATTTTATTTAAATGCCCATCTTCAATATTATATAACATTTGCTAGATATCTCATTATTTCATTTTAATACTCACCTTTAATTATTATATTATATATTATTTTTGAAATTAATTACCTCACTATCCACATAGTTACTCATTTTACTTAGAGTTTATCTTAATTTGTAATTCATATAAATATGGACTTAATTTTGTGGTATCTCCTTTAAGTTTGTATTGTCATTTGATCAAAAAAAAAAATTTGTGTCCCTGTATAATTCGTAGTTGTAGAAGGATACAAAAATTCGTCCTAACAAGCACTGGTTGGCTAAAATGAAGGAATCTTATTCTTTTATTGATTAATGTCAGATTGAAGGTTACAATCCCTAGAATTATTTTGCACTCATCTGAGACAAAGACCGTGTTCGGCAATAGCGTTTTGGGTGGCGTTTAGTGTTTTGACCAGGTTGATACACTAATTAGTTAATTTTTAGTGTTCAATAAATTAGTATTTTGACTAACATTTCAAGTAGTGTTTAACGTTTTAAGTAGCGTTTTTGAAAAGTTACTAGTAGTAACTTTGACATTTAAAGGTAGCGTTTCATATTTTTTAGCCAAAAAATATCCTTTAAAAATTTTATCTTTGGAAGTTATTTATATTCTTTTATATCAATTTACATTAACCAACTAGCATAACAGTTAAATTTACTGAAAACATTAGTTTCAATCGCTAATCTAAACAGCTATTTGCTAATAGCTAAATTAGAAATACTACTCGCTACCTAAATGGCTATCCGTTACCTAAATCGCTATCCGTTACCTCAATAGCTAATTCTACCAAACAGGGCCAAAGTGACCATTCATATTAAAAAGGAGGTAATTTTCTATTCATGTTTGCTTTGCAATAACTATAAATAAAAGTCAAGGACAATAACTAAAATATGTAGAAGTTTACTTTTCAAAATCGATATTAAACCATGGACAACTGAATTGCAGCATCAGGGGCGACTTCACCAGAGGGTTTGAAGATATCATTAAGCATGATAATGAACACTATGAAGAATACACAAGAAACATTATCTATAAAGAAGTGTTCAACAACTTATCAGTGGTATACATGCACTCAAAATAACTTCACTTCTACAAATTACACAAAAAAAATAAATTGGCATTATACATCATTTAGTGTTAGTAAACTCCTACAAAATGTTAGTTCTAATTATTCAAAGAATATGACATATTATGATTCTTAGAATTAAATATAATCGGAAATTAAAATTATAACAATTAATAAATTCCTTCAATATTGTGCAAGCAACTTCAGACAGATGAAATATACCTCCACAATTGAAACGTCTCTATGTAGGTAAGTATAAATTAATACAAAAATATTATCGTATATTTTTTCACTAAATGTATAAGCATGTAAAAAAAAATCATTATATGCATTCAACAACACATTGTTGACGACAAGTAGTTAGGAACAAATGAAAAATCAAAACCTAACTTAATATAATATATGTTACTTTTGCAGGTTACTTAATTTAGGAACGGAAGTTAGCGACTAATAGATAGCGAAGACGACAAATTTGATGTGTTATTGAACATTTTATACTAAAACTATTTTTCATACATTACATTTCACATTACCATATGATGCATTTTTAAAAATAAAGTCCAAGTTTAAGAAAGACGACATTAAATTACTGAAATAACTATGGTTTTTCTTTACTCCATTGCTCCCACTATCAATATGGTTATTTCATAAAATCATTTTAAACTTAAAAAAAATCACATAGCATCAAACCACATAATATTTTAAAATAAAAAATAATTAAAAATTTCTTGACTTACAGAATTAAAAAAGATAGACTGTATATCAAAAATTCAAGAACATATAATTAAGGTGACCTTGTATAAAATAAAGTCAAAAAAAGGTGTTACCATTAAGTCTATATAACTCAATATAGTATAATACCAATAATAATATATATAATAAGATACTGAAACTTATGAATTGAGAAGTCAGAGCCATTATGCAATATATGGGTAAAAAATTAATTACCCTAATATTTGTTGCAATAACAGCTCCAATAGTAGACTATAAGTACAGCAGGGTAGAGACATTAATTGAAAATGCAGCGCCCGTTAGACTAGCTATGATGACCATAATCCTATCGACAAGTCACATCTGAAGCACACTAAATTCCAATTCATTCATCTAATTCGAAGGCTAGGTTTAGTTTTCCTTTTTTTTTTTTTTCACTTTTAATAGGTTGATGATGCATCACATGTCCCTCAACTCTCGTTTCAGAATTCTGGTCACAAAAGCTTGGCTTGCTTTTAAGATCTCTTTTACTTTCCCTTTTGTTTTCCACTTTTCTTTCCTCAATATATGCACATTAATAATATTATTGGTCCCTGCTTTCAAGCTCATTCTGAAACTAAAATTTGCATTTTCATGGGATATATATAACAGATTTTAAGCACCCCATACTTGAAGAGTAGATACCCTTATCAACAACTACAATAGGTTGAAATATTACTGAAGGTTTTCGGGGTTAAAAACTAAAAAAAGGATAACTTGTGTGTTTTGGAATATTTGATAAGAGAGCCTCGATACTGCAGTGTAAATTATATACATAATGTTAAGAAAAAGTTGTGTCTGAAGCCTAGCTAATATGTCTACGATCTTGATCTTAATTCTTAACCACTGGAAACCTAAAACAAAGCATTAAAATTATGGGAAACACCACAAAACATAAAGGAATCACATTACAAATTATAACCGTAGAGAGCAGAAAAGAGTCAAGAGAATAAAGGCGGGATGAACAAATCAAAGCATCTAATTCCTTCGGGCTTTGTCAACATATGCTTTTCTCCGAAGCGCCATAGTTTTACCCATTTCTTTTAAGATGTAGAGCCCCTTTAGGCCTTACTCTTCAAACCCATTTCAGATCATCTCCATCACGATTTTCATTTTCTCTAACATTATTACTTACTTTAGTTTCAGAACAATATAATGTATCCTTGTATGAAATTACTAATCAAGTTGGCATGATATTTTATATTTGGACCAAAGTTAGGGA
>JAKOGI010001883.1:127500-132500 GCA_029747015.1 Carnegiea gigantea
AAATAACATGCACCAAGGCACCTCGTCTTGGATACCTCTAGTGAGTTCATCTAAAACTAATGTAAAAAGAAACGGGTTTAAGGCGGAGCCCTGATGCAGGCCCATGCTGACAGCGAAGTCATTGGAGAGCCCGCCCGGTGTCCTAACACGTGTCCGCCCTCCCTCGTACATATCCTTGATAACACGGATGTACGTGGGCGACACCCTTTTCTCTTCCAAACATCTCCACAAAACCTCCCTCGGGACTCTATCATACGCTTTCTCCAGGCCAATAAACACCATATGGAGATCCACCGTTCTATCCCTGAACAAGCTCATGAGCCCTCTGAGGAGGTAGATCGCCTCGATGGTCAACCTGCCTAGCATAAAACCAAATTGATTCTCTGAAACCTCCACAACCTCTCGTAACCTTCTCTCAATCACCCTCTCCCAAAACTTCATAGTGTGACTGAGCAGCTTGATGCCCCTAAAATTATTACAACCTCTCGTAACCTTCTCTCAATCACACAAATATATATATATATATATATACACACACACACACGTTTATATACATATACATATATATACATATATATATATATATATATATTATATATATATATTATATATATGTATATGTGTGTGCATATTATATATATATATATTATATATAATATATATATATATATATATATATATATATATATATATATATATATATATATATATATATTATATATATATATATAGTATATATGTGTGTGTGTGTGCGCGTGCGTGCGTGTGTGTGTGCGCGCGTGTATATGTATATTTATATCTGTGTGTGTGTGTATATATATATGTATGTATATGTATGTGTGTGTCTTATATATATATATATATATATATATATATATATATATATGGGTGTGTATGTATGTGTATATATACATATATATAGACACAGACACAGACACAGACACAGACACAGACACACACATATATATATATATATATGTATGTATGTATGTATGTATGTATGCATACATATGGATATATATATATATATATATATATATATATATATATATATATATATATATATATATATATATGTATATGTATGTATGTATGTATGTATATATGTATATGTGTGTGTGTGTCTTTGCGTATGTACATACGTGCATGTGTGTGTGTGTGTGTATATAATATATATATGTTTGTATATATACACACACATATATACATACATGCATACATACATATACATATATATGTATATATGCGCACACACACGTATATATATATATATATATATATATATATATATATATATATATATATATATATCTATATCTATATATATATATATACACGTATGTATATGTGTGCGTGTTTATGTGTGTGCATGTGTGTGTATATATATATATATATATATATATATATATATATATATATATATATATATAATATATATATATATATATATATATATATATATATATATATATATATATATACACACGGGTATGTATATAAAAATTTTCTAGTTACAGTGCTTTTCCTGACGGGACATCGCATGGATATGAGTTAGTGTGGAGTATAATTAAAGATGAAGAAGCGCAACAAACAATAAAATGTGAAACTAAAGTAAAGCAGTGGAGATATGATACCTAGGTAGTCATTACATAGGACAAATTACAGTATTGTCTAAATTAAAAAAATATAATGAACCCACAATACATCAAGTCAACTTTAGAGAACTCCCCCTAATTAAACCATTTGTGGGCAAAAAACAGGAGAGGGGACACATGGACTCACGCTCACTTCTAATCATATCCATAATCATTAACTGGAAGAAGGGGAGGGAGAGTGAGGAATTTTAGAGAGGCAGTACCATCAACAACTTTTGGGAAATTTCCAGAAAATGAATATCAAATTTATGCGGAGCATATATGAGAAACACTTGAAAATGTTGCCCTCAAAATTGATTGGATTGGTAGGCCAATTGTTTTAAATGAATAATTGGCCGCTCACTATACCCAAACAAAGAAAAATTCAATTATAGTCCGATTTTACAATAGACATGAAAAATTAATAAGTGCGAACAAACATCTCTCACGAGTTGCCACCATGACAACTGTCAAATTGTCATATATTTGTTACAATGCACTCAATTTCAATCACCATTACGTCCAGTTCTGCCTACCCTGTGTTTTCCATGCACTACCTCTCTCTAAAATTCTCTTTTTTGGGGGGGGAGGGTTAATGCAATTTGGAGAAGCTAGAAAGTAAAAAGCGATAATCAACTGGATGGGCACAAGGGAGTGATGCTCTACAGTTGGATGAAAAATATAATCAATTCTCATAGCGAATCCACATAGTATTGAATCCATGTAATATTGAATTCATATGTATCAGGTCAATAATGTATATCTTTCTGTATGTTGCAAATTGAAGGTTGTCAAAGCTCAAGCAAAACATCAAAATGAGACCCCACAGCTGAAATTAAACTAACCATGGGAATAATGTAATGCTATAAAGGTTGATTATGAGCATATGAAAGGAGTTGAAGCAGTGAGGAAAAATAGGTATTAAACAATGAAAACTACAAACAATTAAAAAGAGAAAATATAAAGATTAAAATAGCAAATGCGATCAGGAATAACTAGTTTTGACTTCGGAAACTAAATTCTTAATGCCCAGCCACCAAAATCTTCCCCTTGTGAAGACAAACTAAGAAAGAGAAGATGTAAAGTCAACAACTAAGTCTGATATGAATCCCAATCTATGCTCTTCACCGAACTAAGTTAAGGGTCAAACCTTTACAGTTGGCAAAGAATATAATGCAATTGTTGGGGATCTTAACATAGGGTAGAAGTAATGATACACTGCAACAAGAGGGGGCGGGGGGTGGGTTAAGTAGAGAGACATCAATCAAATTGTGAAAAACCAATGACAAAAAATAATCAACAATTACTTTCACCCGTGAACTCCAACTTAAAAGTATCCTAATGCCTGAAGACAAATCCTACGGCATTCAGCAATTGCTCATCAAAATTAAGCTCCTAAAGATTTAAACCTTGCACTAATTTCTATACCTCCACCAAGATTCATGCCTCCCATGGGGATCCATCCCATGTTGTAACACATCCATTAGCTCTTATTGTCCGACTCCTCCATTGCCTTCGTCCTACCCTCTTATCATCTAACTCAACAGCAGCCCGGAATGCCCAAGCTTTCGAGGCCGCCACCGAGCAAGTATTTTTTTTTTTTCTCATGGCCTTCTACATCGAATAGCACCCGGAACCAATCCCTCCCAAACCATGAAAGAGTTGTCGCCTTCCCCTTAACTATTGCAAGCATCCCCTTTTGACTTACCCCCCCCCCCCCAATTGTCTGCATTGAAGTGTAAACAGTCAATCTACTCTAATTTGCATGATTAAAATTGATAAATTACAAAGTTTTCAATCTAACTATTAAAACTAAAATAAAACTACAAACAATTGATTAATAAAACAAAATTTGGCCCTGTCCCAAAAACAATAAAATGATTAATAAGGCAAAATACTACATTTTCATTGTTAAATTTTTTATATTAATTAGGCTTTCAACAAACGACTCATGCATATAAGCTCAAATGAGGTTCCATCCCAAAAACCAATTGGCAATAGGTGGAGTAACTCATAAGCTTATATACATACTCAAACTCTTCAATTTTATCAATGTGGGACAACACCCACTATCATATTCTTTGAATTTTATCAATGTGGGACAATACCCACTTTTATACTCCAACACGCCCCCTCACGTGTGGACTACTAACAAGGCCCAACACGTGCACACAATTTTAATCAAGCAGGGGCGGTGCCAAATCAAGATCGAGCAACCCGCTCTGATACCATGTTAAATTTTTATATTAATTGGGCTTTCAACAACGAGTCATGCACATAAGCTCAAATGAAGTTCCATCCCAAAACCAACTCATCAGGGTCTGGCACTTGCCCTGACGGCCGGGTATAGGTCGCGCGCTTCAGCGCCATCCATTTTCGGTATGGGCATCTGAATGTAGGAGGATTGAAACTATTGGCTAGAAACAATATGGTAATTGGTTTACCTGTTATTGATGGCATTGACTTCTGAGAAGGTTGTGTGTATGGCAAACAGACCAGATACTCATTCCCTGTAAACAAGGCATAGAGAGCTTCGAAATGTCTTCAACTAGTCCATGCTGATGTTTGTGGTCCAATGAGTGTTGAGTCTCTTGGTGGAAGTCGATATTTTTTGCTATTTACCGATGATTATAGTAGGATGAGCTGGGTTTTTTTTCTTGAAATACAAGTCTGAAACATTTGAAAGTTTCAAGAGGTTCAAGGAGTTAGTAGAGAAGCAAAGTGGCTACTCTATAAAGATCTTGCGTTCTGATCGAGAATGTGAATTTAAATCCAATGAGTTTGCTGTTTTTTGTGAGAAAAATGGAGTTCACAGGCAATTGACAGCACCGTATACACCTGAGTAGAATGGTGTGGCTGAGCGAAAAAATCGAACCGTGGTTGAAATTGCTCGATCTTGATTTGGCACCGCCCCTGCTTGATTAAAATTGTGTGCATGTGTTGGGCCTTGTTAGTAGTCCACACGTGAGGGGGCGTGTTAGAGTATGAACGTCGGTATTATCCCACATTGATAAAATTCAAAGAATATGATGGTGTGTGCTCTGTTTATGATAAAAACTCTGGTCAACATATAGTCAGCATCCCTAAGAGACAAAATAGGATGTTTCCTTTACAAGTCTCAGACAAAAAAAATTGTGCCTTCAACGTTAAACATACTGAATCAAATATGTGGCATCTTCGATATGGGACTTCTTTACTCATGCGTGATATTCCCAACAATCTCCCCCTCACACATGAGTCTCTTTCACATTACATCAACGCACAAGCTCCCCTTTAAACGGAAGCCTTTACCAAGGTGTCAAGCCACCATCAAGAGCTTATCCACACCATCGAGCCATCTTGAGCACACGCGTTCCCGCTCGATCA